>JZKD02S0357349.1:0-18870 GCA_000966675.3 Picea glauca | reverse complement strand
TATTTTCAATCTTATTAATAATATTAATAATAAATAATTGATATTATATATTATTTTTATAAAATAAAAATAAAATATTATATATTATATTTATAATTTTATAATCAATTAATAATTTACATTATATATTATTTTTATATAAATTAATATTATATATTACATTTATAATTTTATAATCAATGTTATATTCAATAACATTGAAAATAAAATTATAAAAATAATATATTATATTATTTTTCATAAACATAATATATAATATTAATTATATAGCATAAAATTATAAAAATAATATATTATATTATTTTTCATAAACATAATATATAATATTAATTATATAAATGCTATATAATGATGATGATGATGATTAACGTCCACTAAGACTAAATTGGTCTATCCGACCTTAAGAAGGTAAGTGATTATTTGTGATTCTTTAGAGTTTTCTTTATGTACTCAAAAAGCATTAAGAGAAGCTTTCCATGATCACCATACTTTTGTTAAGTTAAGAGGTTAGGAAGGTTGGTAGTGTAACAAATATTTTGAAAATGAGATCTAATATGGGTATAGGATGGACAATCTAAGAGAAAGTACTTTTCATCTTCAACCTTCTTAGTGTCACAAAGGTGACACGCTCTTTCATCCCATGCATTTTAGGAATTGACCAACGCCCTGTTTCACTATGCAGCTTGTGAGAATTTGTTCTTATCTTAGCAATGCTTATTTTTTTCTTTGCACTTGGGAAAACAGACAAATAATTTTGATCTTCTAGATTATGGTTGAATACATCCTTATAATACCTTAATTTTCGTTTTTCCTCTAACTCTTTATCACACCACATTTTCTCCTTAAATTTTGATTTGACGATTTTTTAAGAGTATCTTTATTCTGCAAAATGGTGTCTTCCATGATTCCCCAATAATTTAGCCAAGATCGGGCATCTTTATTTCATCCTCGCTTGAGTCGATGGTGGTTATGACTCAATTTTGAAGCAATTTTAGAAAGCCTCTTGTCTTCAATGTTGTTTAACTTGTTCTTATACATTAGGTATCTATTCATAGCCATGCTCTCAATGGGGGAGAGGCTTGTTTCTAAGAGGAGGATGGGATAGGGCGTATTTCCTTTAATTTTGANTTTTGTATCTATTAGATAAAACAAGGTCCTCATCTAGCCATAAAGGATTATGGTTGGAATTTGTTATCACCATAACAAATTTTCAGATAGGATCCAAGTCTCTGAAATTTAGCGAGGGGCTACATTGCTATGGAAGCGCAATAATTTGGAGGATAAAGTAACATACGGAGGCATATGGATAAATATAGTGGAGTTGCGAAAGGTGGTGCCCTACGAACCGTAGATCTTGGAGC
The DNA here is from genome assembly GCA_000966675.3 of Picea glauca. Taxonomy (NCBI): domain Eukaryota; kingdom Viridiplantae; phylum Streptophyta; class Pinopsida; order Pinales; family Pinaceae; genus Picea; species Picea glauca. The sequence continues at coordinate 17,509 of JZKD02S0357349.1, read as the reverse complement.
ATCCCAAATCGATGGCCAAGACCTGTATCGGGCATTGAAGTAGCGCGGGGTTTAATTATGTGAGAGTGGGTCGGGGAACATACCATGGTTTTGTTTCTTGGACGCGTGGCACAACTAGAGGTACATTGAGGTGAAAAGAGGTCTACCCAAAACCATTCTTTCCAACCCCCGATATCGAAAGTTGATGAGACTCGGAGGACCGTAGATCTTGGAGTAGCCCAGATCAATGGTCGAGACACATATCGGGCATTGAAGTAACATGGAGGATAATTTTTCAAAGGAGAGATGGGGAAAATACCATGGTTTCATTTCTTGGACGCGTGGCACCATCAGAGGTACATTGGGGTGAAAACAAGTCTACTCAAAACTGTTTTGTCCAATCCCCGATATCGAAAAATGTGTATAAAAGAGGGACCCAGGTCATTATTCTATAATATTTCAAACCACTCAAACGTTTGAAAAGAGACGCTAACCCTCCATTTGAAATCAAAGATCAATAGTGAAACAGATTTGAACGTTCCCCGCCAATTCACAGGTATTTCTCATGATGGACACGAAACCTATCGTTTCATCCATAACAGAGCAAGACCTGGCCTCTAAAGAAGACTCCTTAATTGGAAGGGACTCTAATGTATTTGACACATAATTAACAGTCTCACATGTTTCTGTGTCTAAAGTCAATCTACTAGACAATGTTGGAAAATGAATACCTTTCCTCAGAGCAGCCCAAGATTCCATTACCCCTTATGTCGTAGAATTTGTTTTCCCTTTCCCAAAGTTCATAAGTTGGCGTGTCAAATAGTATTCGCAGGAGGAAAAGGTAATTTTAAATAAGTTAGGGTCATAGGTCTTATGCGAAATAGATAGTATGTCAATTCGACACACCCTCAGTATACCAGAGTCTTCCCCCACTGTGTCAAAGCCCTTTGAGGAAGAGAAAATGATCACAGTCTACCGAGAATGTTCCCTTGAAGTAAAAATCATGTTTCTACAAACCTTTGTTAAACCTGAACACCATTTTGAAAGTTTATCGTTACCTTTCAGTGTAAGTGTCATGATTATTAAAGTCCAATGGGTGTGTTCCCTACTTAGTCAATTTTTAGGGTTGGATAACGACAAATTTGTAGTAGAAGTCATGTTGAGTTTCATGTTGACATTTTTTTATGTCGGAGTCTGGTCAATTAGTTCGTATAAATTTTGAAAAGTTTATTGCTGACAATATGCACCAACAACTGGTAATTTTCAATTCACTGAGACACTTCAGGTACTACACGCACTTGCTGAGAATGTTCCTAGAATCGAATAAGACCGAATTCCATGAGGCTGCATTCATCTCAACTAAATGCAAAAGGATCACCGTGCTTATTTTCATAAACAAGATCATGTCCAAGGTTTATAGTCTCATCTTCGGCACATACCTACCAAGGATTTTGGAAGAAATGAAAATCTCTTTGCAACCAAATCCAGAAAGCAGGGTGGGAGATTGGATGTTGTTCATACAATATAATGTGATTTGGGTATATGGTTATCAAGAAGGACCTTACCTTTTACCCATATTTTTGACTCCCAGAATCTTTACTTTAGAGTTCATCAGACAAAGGATCATTTCAGAGATAGAGCATTTTCTGAAAACGCACAAGGACTCTAACTTAAAATTTGATTTCATGATAGGGCCCTTTGTGGTAAAGAACAGGTCTTGTTTACCTCATGTCCAAGACAAACTCAGTGAATTTGGGTTTACACAATTACAAGGGAGGAAATATGACCCACATCAGATCATATCAAAGAGAAGACTAATGAGAAAACAAGGCCCCTACGAGCATGAGCATGTTGAAGGATTTGATAGATTGGCTAATCTAGAAACCTGTACAGATATGGAGGTCACTTTGCAACATGAATAGACAAAATAAATAGAGTCTACCCCTCAGCAAGTCCAAATACAGAAAGCTTCTTCAAGGTTGATTGTTAAAGCTCCAAAGATGAGTGTTTATAACAAGAGGAGTAGTTCAGAGGCATTGGGTACCAATATTCAGCAAAATACCCTCAAGAAAATGAAAGTCACACCACCTGTGTAGATAGTGGACCTGTAAGAAGAAGAACCTAAATAGAAAATGAGCATGGATATGGTGGAAAGTGCAACCAAGAACGAAGAGGCTGGTACAGGAAGCAAGCCACAAAGTGAAAGAAACTCAAGGGTTTTTAGCAGCAAGAAACATGTATTTAGAAAGACCCATGGGGTAGTCTATCAATCCAAAGAATACTTAATGAACTAGTATGTTGTGAAGGGAAGTATGGCCAATAGTGAAATAAGAGACTTGTTGCCCAAAGTGGTGAAGATCTACCAGCATAAGGCTTCCCTGTTCTCAGTCAGGGATGTGGAAAGAAAGATGTTTAACATAGAAATAGCAGATGATGATAAAGTTTCTGAAATCAAGATGCATTACGAAAATATTGGCGCTCCAAACAAAGTAAAGTTCCACAGGAATGCCAGTGATATGCTATATTCAGATTACCTAAGTTTAGGTCTGAGGGTTTCGAGATTGACAACACATGCACTCAAATTAGATGGTCAATTGAAGCAGGAAAAAGCATCCAGCAAAGCCTGGAAAACACAGGTCAAAAGATTGGAATCTAAAGTCCCTCAAGGGATAAAGGATTCTTTACATGAGAAAGAGAAGATGATCCAAAGCCTAAAGAAGAAACTGAAGATGTCCTCCACAAAACATCCATAGATAGCAAATTTGGCTTCCCTAGAGAAAGAGAAGGAGACATTCAGACAAGAAGCACTAAATTACAAAGCTAAAGTGTTACAGCTAGAAAAAGAGAACGAAAGTTGGTTATAGAGACAAGTAGCAACATCAAATATGGTTGTTATCATACCTTCCAATGTAGAATATGGATCAAGAACTGATGGATTGCTTCAAGCTATGTCCCAAGTAAGTTTACAGACAAGGGAAATCAAAATCCTAAAGGAGGTCTTAGAAAAGATGAAACAAGAGTTGAAAATAAAGGATAAAAAGATGGCTCAACTCCAAAGAGAGAATCAAGATTTGAAAGAGAGAGTAAACTAGTTGAAAACAAGGTTAAAAGGTAAAACATTTTTACAAGGAGATAAACATGTGATCTGGGATGCTATTGCTGCAAAAGCTGCTAAGTTCAGGGTTTATCTGAATTTTATAAATGACAAAGACAGTGTGGCTACCACAGCCCGAAGCAGGTGTATTGTTGTTAATGTAACATTAGCCAAGAAACCTTTGGAATGGGCCCAAAATGCTATTGATTTTCTAAATTTTGTGCCCACTAATGATCTTTAGACTATTGGGGTAAAGGACAAAACTACGTTGCTCATCTAGGCCAAGAGAATCATCGCCAAGCACAACTTGCTCAAATCGGTTCAAAACAAAGCTATGCAAACGGAGCACAGTATACAGGGGTTTAGGGATACATTTGAACAATTGTTTATCAAGGACCTCCCACCATTTTGGGATGGCAAAGGTAAATTATACAATCAAGAAGACTACAATTCTCTCCTCGTTCAGTGTAGAATGAATCATTCCAAATTTGAAGCTATGGAGGAAAGTCTGAAAGGCCCAAGTTTGGTAGAGTATTTGGTCGTGGACTTTGAGATTTTGAATCATTTTAAAATAGTGAAGATTGGGCTACCGACTATGTCCTACGCTATGTGCATTGACCTGGAGATTTTGATAAAGGAGATGATGGATTACGATATTCCTTCTGAATCACAGTGGAAGGAAATATTACGGTTGGGCAAGACGAAATGTAGATTCCTCGGAACCAGTACATAACCTCCAGGTGTCACCAAAACAGCAAGTTCGACAGAGGATCAGGGCAAGACAGATGTCGTAAAGGAAGCTGAGCAGTCAAATAAATTTGTCCCTAGTTTTGGAACTTTTTTTTGTTTAATCATTGTAAATTGGTTCATATATTGAGAGTGTCAGTTGAAATTATTATAATCAGTTTTAGAAGCTGAAACGTTTCAGTTTCATCCATTGTAATCAAATTGTATAAATACCGGGACACTTGAATGAATTAATGTTGGCAGAAGTGCAAGGAAACCTTTTTGGTTGTTTCGAACTCTATTGTAACTATCTGAAGTTGAATTGAATATATATGCAGAAGCTTTGAAGTCTCTATGAAAAGATTCTAATGATGGTGATATGAGCTTTGTCTTTCTTTGTTGTATGCATTTCCTGTGATTTTATATTCCATTTGCATTTTCTTCTGTTTAAATTGGAAAGTTAAAGGCCCAGAATTCATCTTGTGATGCTCTTGTATTAAGAAATTTAAACTGTGTAATTTTCATCTTAACGAATTCAAAATTCATTTCAGTAATGCTCTGATGCAGTTATTTGTTTTCTCTATCTTCCTACACTCTACTTAAATTCAAATATAAATCATATTCATCACCTCATTTAGCCTTTATCCTCTGGAGAGTTCTACCAGATGATCATTGTTTTCATTCACTTTCAGAATTTTGACTCCATAGCCGTGAGTGTTCCTCCCTTTCATTGCCAACAACCTTATTAAAAACCCCCAAACAAACTAAATCTAGCCACCAATTTCCAAAGAAATATCAAGTGACACGAGAGATCCCTCTTTGACTTGAGCAAGCTAGTACCTCAGCTCTAAAGATGGTTGAAACAGTTACCTCTGTCGTTTGTCTATCAGCTGGACAAAATTTACAGAGTGCTAACATTCTAGCGTCGTTGCCAGGGACGAAATTGAAAAATCTTCCCTGGGAAAAAATGACTTAAAGATTTAGTTTGATCCCTGAGGGTGACAATGGATCAAATAAATTATTGGATGAGATTATTTTTACCCTGGCGACTCCATTACTTAGAGACTAGTTGCACCACACCGTGTGAGATAGAAATCCTGGCTCCTAAGAAAATCCAAACCCAGAAGTTGCAATCCTTGTGTCTGGCCCTGAAAAGCTTGTACGTAAAAGAAAAGAAAAGCCAATAACCCCAGTTTTGTGCCCAGACCGATATTTGTCCTTGCCCAAGGATGGAGTGACTAGCATTGAAGACCTCGAGTTTGATGTGAAATTTGAGCAAGTCCTATTCAGAAATAAGTATGAATCTTGTTTAAGCGAGACTATCTTTGACGAAAATAGATTCCAAGATTTAATCCTAGTCATATATGTCGGGCCTTTAGTGATCCCCACTCGGAACCAACATCCACTATGACCCCTCATGGCAGCTATGGGAAACCGATTTTCTCCCCTCATACTTTCTGCTCAACTACATGATTTGCCTCAAGATTACAACCTAAGGATCAAACTATATGATGTTGAAGGTAACATATCAGCTCAGAAGCATCTAAACTGGTTTAATGATTTCATAGACTTGGAAGAGGTGGACTTTGAATATGCGAAGAAGAGGTTGTTTACACAAAGTCTTGCAGGAGAAGTGAGGAAGTAGTTCAGAGCCCTTCCACCAGCTAGTATCGCAAATTTCAAAGCCTTTGAGACAATCTTCCTTGCAAAATGGGGGGATAATAAAAATCCCCTTCAGTTGTTGAGCCAGTACAACAACATGAAGAGATCACATGATGAAACAGTGCAGGATTTTTCAGCCAGATTCATGAAGGTCTATAATGTGATTCCTGCTAAGATAAAACGCCCCCCTAAAGTTGCTCAGCTCAGATATGTTGATTCTTTTGAAAGTGAATTTGCTTTATTATTAAGAGAATGAAGATCCGCCACATTGGATGATATGATGATCGATGCCATAGAGGTTGAAGTGAACCTAATGGCTTCAAGGAAGATAAAAACTAACTCTGGCAGGGACACAAACAGAACCCAGGATAAAGAACAGCCTTCAACATCACAAACATCAGAGGAAAGGTTTGAGGCTATGATGAGAAACATGGAAAGAATGATGGAAAGAATGGCTCTGGGTAATAGGGTTAACCCCAGAGAACAAGATGATGGTCCACCCAGAAATCCAAGGAGACAAGTAATCCCATAGATTAGAAAAAGAGAGAAAAGGAATCAGGGGAACCAAACAAATCAAGCAGATCAGGCAAATAAGGAAAATCAAGGGGAACAACAAGTCAGACCTCCTTTCCAAAATAATTATGTGAATTAGGATTATGATGGATATTTTGAAGACAACATGAACTACTATGATGATAAAGAAACAGAAATGCTTTTGACTAAAGAAGAACATGACCAGTTCATGGATGCAAGTGAGATATTTTTGCAAGATGAAGAGGAAAGGGTATCAGTAGAAAGGGAAGATTACCAGACAAGATTGAAAAATTCCATCATGCAATTCCAAAGACAATACAACCTTCAAAATCAAAAAGTACCTCCAAATCCTCCAAAGGGAAACCCTCCGAAGGGAAACCCCACCAAAGAAGCTCAAAGTAATATACCTTCTTCAAGTCAACCCAAAAAAAATTATGTTGCAAAGGATTTAGCCATAAAAGACTCTATTGCAAAAGATTTTGTTGCAAAGGGTACTGTAGAAAAAGGAAAGCAGAAAGAAGAACCACATAAGAGAATATTAGAGGCAAGGAAAGCAACGGCCACCAAAGAGGTAGAGAAAACTTCATCCTCTTTTAATTTTAAAAGTGAGATGGCTAAAATAAATATTTATGTACCATTTAATGAATTAATAAAGAACATCAAGTACAGAAATCAGATCATCGGGATGCTTAAGATGGGGAAAACCTTTGATACCCTAAACATACAAGATGATCACCTAGCCATATTATTTGGACTGAGAGTAGAAGAAAACCATGAAAATGAAGAAGTGCCTCCTTTTTATGTCAGTTTAAAAATCCATGACATGACTTTGCACAATGCTATGTTGGATTCGGGAGCATCTCACAACCTAATGCCCAAAGTGGTCATGGACCAATTGGGTCTTGATGTCACAAGACCTTATAAAGATCTGTTCTCTTTCGATTCAAGAAAGGTGAAATTCCTTGGCCTAATCAAATATCTGGTGGTGTATTTGCACAAATCCCCGCAAAGAATATGGTGATGGGCGTAGTGTTCGCCGATATCCCTCCAAAATTTGGTATGTTGTTGTCCAGGTCATGGGCTGAAAAATTAAAAGGAACCCTCTAGATGGACATGTCATATGCCACTATTCATGTATTTGGTAAAGACAGAAGGTTGTATTGAGAGGTTGTTCTTAAATACATGGACAGCAACAAATCATAGCCTAGCAATCATCCTATCTATTCATTGGAAATTGAATTGGGGTCTTCTATTTTATTCAATGACCGGTGCTCCAAAGAAGAGGAAACATAAATCATTATGGATGACAAAGACAAGCCCGACCAGCAGATAGAGGAATTTTCAGAGCAGCAGGATGATGTGGAGGATCAGATATGGAAAATGAATTTCAATGGAGTTGCATGCAGAGAAGGAGATGGAGCGGGTGTATGGATCAATAATCCCAAAGGAAACTCCAAATTGTGTTCTTATAAGCTTGTATTTGAATGCACAAATAACATGGTTGAAAATGAAGCATTAATATTGGGGTTGAAAGTTTTGGAAGAATTGGGCGCCAAAAGAATTTCCGTACACGGAGACTCTGAGCTAATTATAAATCAAATCAAAGAAATATACCAAGAAAAACACTCGAGACTAAGGGCTTATAGAAATCTAGTACTAGACCTCCTTGAGAAGTTTCCAGAATATAATCTTTCATCAATTCCAAGAGAACAAAATCAGGTTGTTGATGCCTTGGCTACTTCAGCAGCAGTTTTCAAAGTTCCAATTTTTCCTGAAAAAAGCTACAAGGTTGAGGTCAAATATAGGCCGGCAGTACCAGATAATATGAAGCACTGGAAATTTTTTGAAGACGACAAATAGATAGAAAGCTTACTCAATATGGAGAATAAGTTCGAGAATTTAAACATTGATGATGAATATTGTGACGATGAGGTGGATGCAATTGTTTTCACAAAGGAAGGATATTTTGACAATCAGATTGTAGGCAGAGATATCATTCATCTAAAGAGAAACGTCATTCCCAAAGGTCCGGTCTCCTTGGAGAAACTCTTTGTTAATAACGATGTGGCCAGAAGTCCAAAGATTACATTAAATGAAGGGGGTGTGGAACATTGCAATATTGGGACTCCAAAAGATCAAAAAATCGTCAAGTTGTCTAAAAGGCTCATCCCTAAAGTCAAGGAAAGGTATGTCAAATTGATTAAAGATTTCCCTGATGTTTTTTCTTGGAGTTATGATGAACTGGAATTTTATGATCCCCGTATAATCCAGTATGTTATCCCAATAATGGAAAATCACAAACCATTCAAATAGAAATTGAGAAGGATAAATCATTTATTGTTTCCTTTGATAGAGAAAGAAGTGAAGAAACTATTTGAAGCCAAAATCATAGTGTCCCTAAGGTTTTCCAAATGGGTGGAAAATCTGGTGGAAGTTAGAAAAAAGAGTGGAGAAATCAAGTTGTGTGTAGATTTTAGGAACCTGAATAAGGTATCTCTTAAGGACCACTACCCATTGCCCAAAATGGATCATATTTTATAGAAGGTGGTGGGATCTTAGAAGATGCCTATGTTAGATGGTTTCTCTGGATACAATCAGATTATGGTGCACCCTGACGATCAGGATAAGATAACGTTTACCACACCATGGGGAACATTCATGTATGCCAAAATGTTGTTTGGGATTATGAATGCAGGGGCAACGTTTCAAAGAGCTATGGACATAGATTTTGCCGATGAAAAAGAAAAATTCATTGTTATATACCTGGATGACATCACTGTGTATTCTGCCTCAGATGAGGAACACCTCAAACATCTCAGAAGGGCATTTCAAAAATGTAGAAAGTTTAGGATATCATTAAATCCTAAAATGTCAATTTTCTCCATGGAAGAACGAAAGTTGTTGGGACACATTATTTCAAAAGAAGGGATAAAGGTAGACCCCAGCAAAGTTGAGGGAATCCTAAAAATATGCATACCCAGAAGTAAAAAGGAAGTACAATCTTTCCTAGGAAAAGTGAACTTTATAAGGAGATTCATCCTTAATTTGGTTGAAATCATAAAACATATTACCAACATGCTCAAGAAGGAAAATGAAATAAAGTGGATTCCTTATGCTAGAAAATATTTTGAAGACATCAATGTGGCATTGACGAAGGCTCTTGTACTGGCTAAATCCAATTTTGAGAAAGATTTCATGTTATTCTCTTTTGCCTCAAACCAGACAATTGTAGGTGTGCTACTCCAGAAAGATGACCAGAATTTTGAGAAACCCATAGCATACTACAGTAAGACATTAAGGGATGCTCCTTTGAAATATGACATCATGGAGAAACAAGTGTATGCTTTAGTCAAGGTGTTTAAAGAATTCAGAGTGTACATCCTACATTCCCATACTACTGCTTATGTACCCAGTATCTCAGTAAAAGACATCTTGACTCAGCCTGATCCCGAAGGAAAGAGGGGGAAATGGATGGCAGTGCTATTAGAATATGATCTTTAAATTAAACCCACCAAGTTGATCAAAGGACAGGGCCTTTCTAAGCTGATGGCACAAACAAACTGTGAAATCTTGGGAATAAATTTCATTGCAGACTTGTCAAACAGTACAACTAAAGAAGAAAAGGTGACTCCAGAAATATCCCAGAAGTTTCTTGACTCTACATGGTATGAAGATATCATCTTTGTGTTGAAGAATTTGCAGGCTCCTCTGGAATTTAGTAAAACAAAAGACATATTCTTAAAATTGAAGGACGAAAAAATTTGTATAGTGAATGAATTGTTATATTGGAAAGATCTAGGAGCAGTTCAGAGGCACTAGGTACCAATATTCAGAAAAATACCCTCAAGAAAATGAAAGTCACACCACCTGCACAGATAGTGGACCTGGAAGAAGAAGAATTGAAAGAGAAAATGAGCATGGAGATGGTGGAAAGTGAAACCAAGAACGAAGAGGATGGTATAGGAAGCAAGCCACAAAGTAAAAGCAACTCAAGGGTTTTTAGCAGCAAGAAACATGTATTTAGAAATACCCCTGGGCAGTCTATCAGTCCAAAGAAGACTTAATGAACCAGTATGTTGTGAAGGGAAGTATGGCCAATAGTGAAATAAGAGACTTGTTTCCCGAAGTGGAGAAGATATCCCAGCATAAGGATTCCCTGTTCTCAGTCAAGGATGTGGAAAGAAAGACGTTTAACATAGAAATAGCAGATGATGATAAAGTGTCTGAAATCAAGATGCATTATGAAAATATTGGCGCTCCAGACAAAGCAAAGTTCCACAGGAATTCCAGTGACATGCTATATTCAGATTACCTGAGTTTAGGTCTGAGGGTTTCAATATTGACAACACATGCACTCAAATTAGATGGTCAATTGAAGCAGGAAAAAGCATCCAGCAAAGCCTGGAAAACATAGGTCAAAAGATTGGAATCTGAAGGCCCTCAAGGGATAAAGTCTTCTTTAGATGAGAAAGAGAATATGATCCAAATCCTAAAGAAGAAACTGAAGATATCCTCCACTGAACATCCACAGAAAGCAAAGCTATCTGCCCTAGAGCAAGAGAAGGAGACATTCAAACAAGAAGCACTAAATTACAAAGATAAAGTGTTGCAGCTAGAAAAAAGAAAGAAATTTGGTTACAAGGACAAGTAGCAACATCATATATGGTTGTTATCATACCTTCCAATATAGAATATGGATCAAGAACTAATGGATTGGTTCAATCTATGTCCCAAGTAAGTTTACAGACAAGGGAAATCAAAATCCTTAAAGAGGTCTTAGAAAAGATGAAACAAGAGTTGAAAATAAAGGATGAAAAGATGGCTCAACTCCAAAGAGAGAATCAAGATTTGCAAGAGAGAGTAAACTAGCTGAAAACAAGGTTAAAAGGTACAACATTGTTACAAGGAGATAAACATGTGATCTGGGATGCTATTGCTACAGAAGCTGCTAAGTTCAGGGTTTATCTGAATTTTATAAATGACAAAGACAGCGTGGCTACCACAGCCCGAAGCAGGTGTATTGTTGTTAATGAAACATTAGCCAAGAAACCTTTGGAATGGGCCCAAAACTCTATTGATTTGCTAAATTTTGTGCCCACTGATGATCTTCAAACTATTGGGGTAAAGGACAGAACTACGTTGATCATCTAGGCCAAGAGAATCATTGCCAAGCACAACTTGCTCAAATCAGTTCAAAACAAAGCTATGCAAATGGAGCACAGTATACAGGGGTTTAGGGATACATTTGAACAATTGTTTATCAAGGATCTCCCACCATTTTGGGATGGAAAAGGTAAATTATACAATCAAGAAGACTACAATTCTCTCCTCGTTCAGTGTAGAATGGATCATTCCAAATTTGAAGCTATGGAGGAAAGTCTGAAAGGCCCAAGTTTGGTAGAGTATTTGGCCGCAGACATTGAGATTTTGAATCAGTTTAAAACAATGAAGATTGGGTTGTCGACGATGTCCTACACTACGTGCATTGACCTGGATATTTTGATAAAGGATATGATGGATTACGAGATTCCTTCTGACTCACAGTGGAAGGAAATCGTGTTGTTGCGCAAGACGAAATGTAGTTTCCCCGGAACCAGTACGTAACCTCCAGGTGTCACCAAACTAGTAAGTTCAACAGAGGATTAGGGAAAGACATATGTCGTGAATGAAGTTGAGCAGTCAGAGAAATTCGTCCCTAGTTTTGGAAAGTCTTTTTGTTTAATCATTGCAAATCGGTTCATATACCGAGACTGACAGTTGAAATTATTATAATTAGTTTTAGAAGCTGAAACGTTTTAGTTTCATCCATTGTAATCAAATTGTATAAATATTGGGAGACTTGAATGAATTAATGTTGGTAGAAGTGCAAGGGCACCTTTTTGGTTGTTTCTAACTCTATTGTAACTTTCTGAAGCTGAATGGAATATATATGCAGAAGCTTTGAAGTCTCTATGAAAATATTCTAATGGTGGTGATATGAGCTTTGTCTTTCTTCGTTGTATGTATTTCCTGTGATTTTATATACCATTTGCATTTTCTTCTGTTTAAATTGGAAAGTTAAAGGCCTAGAATTCATCTTGTGATACTCTTGGCTTAAGCAATTTAAACTGTGTAATTTTCTTCTTAAAGAATTCATAATTCATTTCAGTAATGCTTTGATCCAGTTATTTGTTTTCTCTATCTTCCTACACTCTACTTAAATTCAAATATAAATCAGATTCATCGCCTCATTTAGCCTTTATCCTCTGGAGAGTTCTACTGGATGATCATTGTTTTCATTCACTTTCATAATTTTGACTCCATAGCCCTGAGTGCTCCTCCCTTTCATTGCCAACAAATTTATTAAAAACCCCCAAAAAAATAAATCTAGCCACCAATTTCCAAAGAAATATCAAGTGACACGAGAGAGCCCTCTCTGAGTTGAGCAAGCTAGTGCCTCAGCTCTAAAGCTGGTTGAAACAGTTACCTTTTTCGTTTGTCTATCAGTCGGACAAAATTTACAGAGTGCTAACATAATCATTACTTAAAAGAGTATCTTTTTTAGTTGTAGTCCTAGCATCAATAGCATCCTGAAGAGAGAGAGAGCCTGAAGATATCAAAAACAATGATGAAGTATTAATGTGTGCTCCTCCTTTTGATGAATCCATTCAAGAGCCTATTTCCCCTGCACAAGAAGAAGATAATGAGTTTAGTCACTTTCCTTTTCAGGATCTTGATAATGCCTTGTTTTATGATTCAGAGAAGGAAGAAGAAATGGAATCCTCGAGCAAGGTAGAGCTTCCTGGTTGTACATTTGAAGATGTAGGAACAACTCATGAGGATGAAACAATGATGCATGTTGAAGACACCCAAATTCTTGAAGCTCCTGCACAAAAGGAAATAAACATGGTGAGTTACTTTCCTTTCCAAAATTTTGATGACTCTTTACTTTATGATTTGGAAAGTGAAGAGGAGCTAGATGAGCCTTTAAATGTTTTAAATCCTTCATGTTATGATACAGATAATGACATGGTTGATAATATTGATGATTTCATACATGTTGGGAGACGTAAATGGGATGTAGTTGGTTATGATATGGACCCCATTTACGACATTGAGAGTCATTTCCAAGTATTTCCTTTACATTTATCATGACAGGTTGCTCTTAATTTTGACCAGTGGCAACAAGGAGATGATATAATTATCGATACTTTCCAAACACTCAGGGTTGACCTAGTCCCATATTCTCTTGATGATTTTTGGTCATACTTTGAGGATTTTGATGAGTACTCCTCTGAGCACTTGGATTTATTCCATGAAAAATATTATCAACCACATTTGTGCTCAGATCTTGATAGGAGTAAGGACATCATTTTCCCGAAGAAGGATCCTTGTGACAACGTTCTCCAACCACCTTTGATTACTTTACCGTGTTGTGTCATTAAAGGTGTAGTTGGGAAGTATGTATTTTGTATTAAGTTTCCTCTAAGGAAAACCTTCAAGTTCAAGGCTAGGTTGAATACCTCAAGAAGAAGTATTCCATCTCAGTCTTTCAACCCTCCCTTAAGAACTTCTCAGTCACCCTCTAGGTTTTTTCTATTTCCTTCTCAAACCTCAGATTGTGAAAATTTCCAAGGTAGCCAACCTTCAGACTCATTGAGTCAATCTATTGGACCTCTGAATTTTCACTATCCCTTTCTGAGATGGATTGAGAACTCTCCTAAGAGCATGACTTGGCATGATTTTTTCCCTCCCTCCCGCCTCCATGAGCTGGACTTTATAATTTCCGATGATATAGTACATTCTCTGACTCATGTTATTTGTGTGCTTAACTTATCATTGTTTTAGTTTATGATGAAGCATAGAGGCAGGTATTGTGAGACATTGTTGGGGTGGTTTCAATGGTTATTTGATTACACCTAGCTTTCAGCCAACAGGTAAGTAGAGGTAAGTAGGTAGGCATTTGCATTTATTGTATATACCATTTGCATTTCATGTTAGAGAAATTTGTATTTCCATTTGTATATATACTTGTTTACATCTTTTATTATATATATGAGTCGGGGGTGATATCACCACCCCAAATTATTTCTAACAGTCTTATGTTGAGATCAAGCAGGTCACGGGTTATGCCAGATATGTTGAGGTTATCATGCGCTCTATGGTGAGCACATGTCCCCGATTTGGAGTCCGATGTTATCCCCTAGCCTAGGGATAACTAAAGAGATTATGTCTTGAGGCCCACAGGTCCTAGACATGGAGTACCGAGAGCTAGATCGACTTGAGCATGGTCGTGGAGGGCCCATCCTTTCATTCTTCAGCACCTCCACTTTGTCAGCAACAACAACATCCATCACATCGGCCTGGTCCTGCAACAGAAATGGATCTTCCTCCATGAGGTAATGATTCCAGGTATCATGGTATGTGTCACTTTGATCCTCAAAAACTTTGAATATGTGAATTTAATTTCTTTTTCTTCTAACGTGTGCTTGGACCTTATGATTTTCCACTTGTCCACACTTGGGGGTGGATGACACGATGCCCTAGTAAGATGGTATCCATAAGGTTTGAGTTTCCACTGGGGAGATTCATGAAATTCCATCATTCGCTCCCACCATCCTTACCACTTTTCATCTTTTTTCCCACTCATCCATCCCATTACACTGGTATGGGCATTAGGTCGGCCAAATATATAAGGGTTTTACTTACCTTGTGGGAAGAAGGAGAAAAAGGCCCAGAGGGTAAAAGTAGCTGGAAAAAGATAAAATCCAAAAGAATGAAACCTTGAGATGCTTCGCCCAGGGATCCCCGAGAAAGAAATAAAAATATTCTCAGCAAGAAACAGACGGACCCATAAAAATAATAAATCAATACCTAGTTAGAGGATAGGGGGTCTCATCACGAGCCAGCCTACTAGGTCCATGGGCATGTACCGGTATGACACTACCAACAGTTGGTCACCATGCCATGGTAGTGGATCTTGGTGGCATAGCCAAGAGAAAGGGGGTTTCATCACGAGCCAGCCTTCTCATTTTCGTGAAATTCTTGTGGGTAACATTTCCAACACTGGTCACCATGCCAGGGAAGTGTCCCCTAACTAGCCTCTTTAAAGAAAAATCAGTAAGAATAAAGGATAAAAGGCATGAATGGGCTTGGAAACATTTTCATCCATGACAAGGTGCAGCTCACCCTCTTCAGAGGCACCCATAGGTAAGTTATACATTTCCCTGCTATCACTACATCCCTTTCCCAGACATCCCTTACCACCTCATCCATTCACATGGCCTAGATTTTACTTCTCCCAAGACCATCCCACATCCAATGAGCATTAGCCCAATAGGACGTCCTAGCGTCCCCCCCAAACTTAGCTTGCAGATTAGCATAATTTATTTGAGCACTTGTCCGGGTAGTAGGGGTTTCATGCACATGTTTAATAACTTGATGATTAGATGTGATTGACATTGCTATGATTCATGTGAGTTATGAGCCCATGGAGGTCATATCTGTTAATGTTGCAGGTCCACACTAGATGGATAGGTACACATGGGGAGATGATTAGTTTGGACCTCCATGGGGATAAAATCCCACCAGATGGATGTTGAGACCCTAGCCATGGGCAGAGACAGATCATAGGATTTCACCAGAGAGAGAGGAGTACATTTCACCAAGGGCAGCCTGGCAGGCCTCGACCCAGGGGGGTTGTGCCATTTCCACCATGATGTAGGCCTTGGAAGGCCCATAATGTCACCCAGCGTTTTGGGATGTTTTGGAGGCAGTTGTGTGCCAAGTGGCACATGTGGCAGGTTCCTGAGGCCCAAGGAGGCCTAACATTTTGCTCTAGGACGCCAATGTTGCCCAGAAAGGGCCTAACGTCACCCTAAAAGGGCATGAAATAACATTAAAATCTTGTTTTAGGGTTTAATTATGACATTTAACATAAAAACTGGATAGTATTTGTAACTGGCCATGTCGACCTTTTTTACCTAATTCTTGTCATTAGTATTGTATAAATAAGGGGAAAATCCTTCTTATTTTTCATCATCTTTCACTCACACTTGTGAGGACTGAAATTTGYGCCCTCCTTAGGGTTTCTTGGCTGAAATTTTAGGCGCACTTGTTGAAGGAGGCTAAATTTGGTGTATTTTGGTAAGTTTCTTGGTGGATGTGTTCAACTAGGGATTTTCTTGATTACTCTTGATGAATGTAAGTGAATTTTCTGCAATTCTTCGTAATTGAATGTTTATGGTTTTAGTTATCTTTCATTTACATTCAAGATTATGAAATTGATTGATTAAATCCTAGGAAGAATAGCACGTGTTATTGTCCTAGCTTCAAAATCTTTCACCTACTAGATATTGTCAAAAGGCCAATTTTCTTGAAGCATGAGCTAAGGCCTTGCCATTGCAACACCTTAGTGTCCATTGCTTCATCCTAGTCGATTTTTCTTCATCATTGAGTTAAAGAGGGAGGAAATCTACTAAGGCCTAGGGTTACCTACACCTTAAGTAGCTAGTTCCCCCTAGGGTTTGATAATTGGAGCCTTGGGTTACCAACACTCCAATCTATCATTCTCTCTTTTCTTTGACTCTCCATTATCATTTTTCTTCAACATTTGTTGTTGCATTATTGACTCCATTTTCCCTAAAAAGAACAAGTCTAAGTCCTCTCTTGAGTAATTGATCAACACAACCTTCAAAACCTACTCTTTGAGCAACCTACTAACACTTCCTAACCCTAGAATAGCCTAACCTACTAACAATATTGTTGTTTTTACTAAAGTAAGCTACATCCATTAGATGTTGTTAGAAAAACAGGACCGTGGAGCAATAAAATAAAGTAAATGCATAAACAAAACACAGAAGACACACAATACAAGAGAGACACAGATTTACGTGGTTCCCCAGTGTGGGCTACGTCCACCAGATAAATTGCCAGGTCCTTCCTTTATTATTATCCATCAAATGAAGGGATACAACCTACAACAAAACCCATTGTAACTTCCTCTTCTTTCTCTCATAGTCTCCTCTCTCAGAATACAATATTCACAATCAACCATAGCCGTGATACATTTCCCTCATAAAAGAGGGTTTCCTTCTAGGGAAAAAAAAACCTAACATAATCTCTACTATTAGATCTATGACCTTATAATGAACGATCCAGATTTACAATGAAATTACAATATAATTTTACAAGGCAAATTTTGCATCGGGGGCTTCGCCCACGAAACCCCGCTGGGGGCCCACTTGCCTCTGCACTCCTCCGCGTGGAAGAGTGTACATACTTCTGGGGTGTAAATACTTCATTGGGTATAAACACGGCTGAAAGCAAGGACCTTTGAATCAGGAAGATAATCAGGCTCCACAACCAACAATCTCCCACTTGGAGACTGATCTCAACAACTCCATCGTTGCTATATATGCTGGACTCTGAACCTTCTTGGACTTGGAAAATTTCTCATTTTCATATTCATTCTTGAAGACCAACTGAAACTGAGCAGGAACTCAGTTTCTCCCTGGTTACTCCCTTTGTTAACAT
>JZKD02S0357337.1:285387-296096 GCA_000966675.3 Picea glauca | reverse complement strand
TATCTAATCTGCTACGAACCCTGCTAAAGTTATAAATAAATACATGCTTTTTTAGTTTGAGGAAGATGCTACGACCACCCCATGGCATGTATCTTCTGCCTTGAATCTAGCACCTGCTACTCGTCAATTACCCCAATTTAAAGAGAATATTCCTAATTTCTCAGGGAATAATATTGTTTCTATAAACAAACACCTAGTGGAATTTTCTAATGCTTGTCATAATATCGGGGCTAACGATAACGATACATGCATGCTCTTATTTGTCAACTCCCTTGAAGGAAAAACAACAATTGATTTTTTTGATCTCCCTCCAAAAATACTTTCCACTTAGGAAGAGTTGGTTTATTGGTTCAAGTCCACTTATGGACAATCCAAGAGCTTGACCGAATAGTTAAGGGAATGTAACAATATTTCTTACAAATATGGTGAGACTATTAAGTCCTTTAACCTTCGATTCACCAAATTGTACAATCAAATTCCTAAACTAATCTGCCCCCAAAATCAAGCTGCGTGCATGCATTATTATAATGCGCTTCCCTCTCATTATTGTCACAGGCTCGAATAAAAGGCTATTGAAAATCTTGGCTCTGCTCTCCACACTTTCCTAGAGTATGAAGAGAAACTTTAAAGAACAGATCTCCCTAAAGGAGACTCAGTCAAACAAAAATATATGTCTGCCCTCCTACAACTCGTGCAAGATATGAAGAATAAGATGATAGCCTATGAACGAAAGGGGAATGTTTCCTCACTTACTACTGGGACATATTCTTCTTCCTCAATGCCTTTTAGGAATATACATGAGAACACTTTTCATACCAAAGCTATTATGTCTCGCAGTTGGTGTGACTTCTGTGAAGAAAGTCATGAAGAAATTACTTGTGAAGTTAATAAGAATGCCATAGATAAAATCTACGGCAAGAAGCCCGAAACCACTATCATTGTTCTAGATTGGGCAGAACTGGAAGATGTTATGATAATAAATACTAGGAGCAAATCTTATGCTCCTAAAGGGAAATACGATCCTCCTCGTACTTCTTCCACTCTAGCCTCATCTTCACAAGGTACTAATGTACAAACTATCAAAATTCTCGAAAGTTAAGGAGTTCCTTTCCCTCTTCCCTCTTCCAAGTATAACATCCTTAACCAATTGGCTAATATCAAGGCCGATGCTACTTGTTTGGACATGTTTGCCGTCCATGAACAACAAAAGCATCTCAATAATTTTATGGAAGGAAAAGCTTCTACCATAGCCAACCTTTTTGAAAAGGCAAAAGAAGAGGATCCCACTATAAATAAGATAGGTGTAAATAATTTTAGACACCCTGTAAAGAACCCTCCTTTTTTTATTTCTATAAAAATTATGGATAAGATATCCCATTGTTGCCTAATAGATAGCGATTCGGGTCCAAGCGTAGTGCCAAAAATCATCATGGAAGAGTTAGGATTATCATGTACTAACAAAAATTCTAGAAGCATGCTCTCCTATAACAGTCTGCAATAGTCAACTATAGATGAAATCAAAGATGTAACTTTAGTTCTGTGTGCACATACCGAAATAAGGACAACCCTCAACATCCACGTAATCGACATGCCAATAAGCAACTATTCTATTATCTTAGGAAGAGTCTGGCAAGCCCTGACATGTGGATATATTTCTCTTGATGGAACACACTTATTCATTCCCCATAATGGAAAGAATATTATAGTCCTAAGAGAAGGAAGAATTTCACCATACATAGAGAGAATTCCTCAACCGAATGTAAACTATCTTGAGGAAGACTTAGGAGTGTACTCTATCTTTGCTGATGAGGGTGACACTACTCTGGAACAAATTGATTTGGAAGATAGTATGTGGCACATGTATTTTGATGGCTCATGCTCAAACGAAGGTAACAGAGCTAGTATTATCTTATACTCACTTACATGTAAAATTCACATTTTTTCTTATAGGTTAGAGTTTACTTGCACGAACAATGTCACCGAGTTTGAAGCCTTACTGCTAGGCATCGAAAATGCTTATAACCTTGGTTGTGGCTACCTTACAGTATTTGGTGATTCCAAGATTGTTGTGAACCTTGTGTGTAAAATATATTCTCCTAGCAATAAGTTGATGAAACACTATACCCAAGCTGTTTGGATGCTTATCTCGAACCTGTTATCATTTAACATCACTCATGTTAAGAGGGAACTTAATTCAATGGATGATAGGTTAGTTGTATTTGCAACATCTCCTACTCGACAACTTCTACCTCAAAGGCATGATTGTACATTTCAATATTTATATCGTCCTCACATTCCTGATAATGTAGAATCATGGCAGGTTTTCCCTAATGATGAAGGCATCTTTTATTTCATACAAAATGAACCATTTAAGCCCAAGGAAATCATATCTATGGAAGACAAAAAATTTCCAAAAGGCTTGACTCCTCTTGAGAGTTCATATTCGTCGAGTTATGTAGGCAACAAAGAAATACAAAAGGAAGAGGAGTCTAAAAGGAAAGTGGGTGATACCATTTCCTTGAACCTTGGGACATCCAAATCTCCAAAGATGGTTAAACTAGGTGCCCAATGTTCAAATGAAGAAAAGGCGAAATTCACAGAACTAATACATGAATTTCAAGATGTTTTTGCATGGTCATACGAAGATCTTCTTGGTTTTGATCCTGCTCTGATACAACATGCCATTCCTATCAAGGAAGGGATAAAACCAGTTAGGAAAAAACAAAGACCCATTAACCCTGCGCTAGAAGCTACTATTAGAAAGGTGATGGAAAAACTTTTGAAGGATGGTATAATTTTCCCAGTTAAATATTCCGAGTGGGTTTCAAATTTAGTTCATGTTAGGAAGACAACTGGTTAGATTCGATTATGTGTTGATTCTCACGCATTGAATAGAGCAAGTGTTAAAGATCATTTTCCTCTCCCTAATATGGAAATGATTTTGCAACAGGTTGCAAGGTCACAAATGATGTCCTTACTTGATGGTTTTTCTGGATATAATCAAATCAAGGTAAAAATGACTGATAGATACAAAGTCACCTTTATTACACGCCGGGGCACATTTGCTTATGAACACATGTCTTTTGGCTTGTCTAATGCAGGTGCCAATTTCCAAAGAGCTACGCAAATACATGTTGACGACCTGATCGATAAAATTATCCAAGTATATCTTGATGATTTGACTATTTATTCGAAGAATCGATTAGATCAATTTGGTCATCCTAGAAAAGTTCTTATGTAATGTAGAAAATTCGACATCTATTTAAATCCTTCTAAATCTATTTTTGGTGTCACCAAGGGAAAGATCCTTGGACTTATCGTCTTTGATTAAGGAATAAGCATAGATCCTGAAAGGATTATTGCTATTCTGAACCTTCCTGACCCCCACTTCCAAAAAGGAGGTTCAAGCATTTATGGGAATTATCAACTTTGTCTGCAAGTTTGCTCCTAATTTTGATTTAAGGGTTAAACCAATACATAATATTCTAAAGCAGGATCACTCTTTTTCTTGGACAATTGATGTCGAAAAATCTTTTATTAGGATTAAGAAGGCAATAAGTTCCACACCGGTTTTGGTTAAACCAAACTTTGAGAAAGATTTTATCATATACACTAATGCCACTAAGGAAACAATTTTTGCTATTCTCTTACAATGTGATGACCAGAATAATAAAAAACTTGTAGCTTACATGAGCCAAAGTTTATTAGATGATGAGTTCAAGTACTCTTATATTGAGAAACATGCCTTTTCTCTTGTTAAAGCTGTAGAGAAATTTCACCACTTTATTTTAGGCAAACATACGCAGGTAAAAGTCCCTTTTCCTGTTGTCAAATTTCTGCTTTCACTGACTTATCTTTCAGGAAAACTTGCACGTTGGCTTGCCAAGATTCAAGAGCATGATTTGACGATCGCGACTTCAAAAACAATCAAGGGACAAGACCTAGGCCTTCACTTAGCACAACATCCTGAACCAAGTAAAGAAATTTACGATCAGGATAATCCTGTTTCAACACTGTTTTATATTGAGAATCAAACCCTTTCTATTGCTGAACACCCCTAGTATAAAAATCTAGTGTATTACTTGCAGTATCAGAAATGCCTAGATGACTTAGATCCTCATCAGAAGAGGAGATTCCGCCTTGAATCTTCTTGGTATATTATTTTAGGAGACTTCTTGTTTAGAAGGTATACCAATGGTATATTACTTCGATGTGTAAACGACGAGGAGGCACATAAATTACTACATGAAACTCACGGGTCTTCAGATTATGTCATTCACGTTGGTGGCCACTTTTCTGCTAAAGTTACTGCTTTTAAAATCATTATAAATGGTTATTATTGACCCTCAATTTTTCGTGATTCTTATAAATTCTCAAGATCTTATGAAAAATGCCAAAAATTCGCTGGGAAATAATGTCTTTTTGCTATGCCTTTGCGACCGATTCCTATGGATTTTCCTTTTTGTAAATGGGGCCTGGACTTTATTGGTCCTATTAATCCCCCGTCTTTCGTAGGGCATATTTTCATTTTGACAACCACTGATTATTTCACTAAGTGGATTGAAGCTGCCCCTCTTAGGTGTTCACAGGATGAACATGTAATTTCTTTCCTTGAAACTAATATCTTGTCCATTTTCGACATTCCTTTAGAAATTATTACAGACAATAGTTTGAATTTCATTTCTGCAAAATTGACTCATTTTTTAGCTAAGTTGGGAGTCAAACATATCACTTCATCAACTTTTTACCCCCAAGGAAATGAGCAATCTGAGTCTACTAACAAGAATCTGGTTAGGATCATAAAGAGGCTCATTGAAGATAAACCTTGGTAATGTCACACCCTCCTCACTTACGCCCTTTGGGCAGATCACACTGCTACCAAGGTAAGCACAGGTTGCACCCCCTTTCAACTGGTTTATGGCCAAGAAGCCATTCTGCCTACTGAGATGGAACTCTCATCTCTAAGGCTGATGCTACATATTTAAAAATTAAATTCTTCCAATGTCTCTCTAAGGATAAATGCACTATTATCCCTAGAAGAAAAAATAATTTTTTCCCACGAAATATAAATAAAAGAAAACAAACTGTAAATAAGTACTTTAAAAAACATGCGAAATCTGTCAAATTTAAGGTGAATGAGAAAGTCTTACTTTGGGACTCACCCATGTTGAAAGAGGAAGACATTCAAAATTTCAGAAATTATGGCTAGGTCCTTTCAAAATTGCTTTTGTCCTAGGTACAAAATATCATCTTTTAAAAGATTTGGAAGAGTGATTGTTTTCTTATAGTACCAATGGTTTCCACTTGAAGCATTATGTGGAACCATGTTGATTACTAAATGCCATATTGGAATCACTGTTGTACATAACTTTGTGTTTCGTTGTTTTATTTTGTTTTGTTCAATTGACTTTTCAATTTTTGCTGTTTTATTTTCTGCTATTTTGTTTTGATGTTTATCAGGAATAAATTTTGGATCAGTTTGCCACTACAATGCCATTCTGTAATTATTATTGATCAATAACAATAAAGTTTACACAATTGTCAAGAAGTCCTCCTTTTAGACATTGCTGAAAATGTTTTTTTCTTTCAATACTGCTTTTAGATAGATGATTTGGTCTTCTTCCCTATTTTATGCTACCCCTTTCTTCCCACCATCCCGAGATTCGAAAGAGCATATCAAAAAATTTCTCCTTAACACGAAGAAACACTTTTTACTGTGATTGATCGAATGTTATGCATATAGGACTAGACCCCCTCATACATACCACTTTTCATGATTTATTCCCAAAATTCCGTCTCATTATTTCCCTTAAAACATCTTTTCCCCCCTGTTGCATGATCATTCTGCTCAATAATTCTTTGATCTATGTTCACCGATTTGCGAAACCATACATTCTGAGTTCTTAATCTGTTGGAAACAGATTTCCCCGTGGACTCGCCAATTTGTTAACGCCAAAAAGCGCAACATAGGGTACCTACTTGCAAATGGTTGCAACACCTTATTATTTAATTATATTTAATAATATACCAATAGGTGGGACCCCTTGTGTGACTTGTGTGACTAAGATGAAGAGACGACACTTATGTTTTATATGCTTATGATTTGGATGAGATATGAGCTCTACAATTTATTTGCTTTAAATCGTTGCCAAAATAATTGATTACAGGATGTTATGGGCGAGGTGACTAAAGAGGAAATGATGTTGTCTTAATTATCTCTCACAGGTATTACTATACTACATTTAATTTGACGAAGAATCTACACTCAAATTTTAATTTATGTATGGTGTATGGTATGTCAAGTGGTGGTTACTTTGATTTCGAAATGGCAAGGGTTGCACCCATTGTTTAAGTTGGAAATCTAAAGTTGTGACTTGGTATCCCTAACAAGGTTTCGATGTATGTTACATTGGGGTCTTGACAAAGGTTGGCACATTGTAAGTTTGAAACATTGGAAAACTATGGGGCATTCGACTTGCATTAAATAAATTTGGAGTTAGTGGTTGATGTGATGTATAGTTAGCTTGCTCGTACTAGCCATGAAAGAGAGTGTAAGTGTAGATACGACGTGTAGTAAATGCACGTCTCTCTAACCTACCTCAAGCCTACCATCCTAGCCATTTCACATTTTCTCTTGTTGGTTGTTATTGCTCTACTTTGTTCGGCCATGGAAGAGGTATACATGCTTGGTCAAATATCCTTGTTAATTTTTACACACATGTATGGGGTTTCTTGCTGATCCATCCATGAGTATTTCCCTCTGCTCCTTAATTAACTCAACAATTGGCTCTTGAGTTTTCTCGCTGTCTGTGCATTTCCAAAGTTATGATATGTGGAAATTTTGATTGTGTATGGATTATTAGCGAAGTTTTGGTCTCTGTGGCATTTGTATTTGAACTATTCACATCGAAAATGTGGGTGTTTCTTACTGTATGTAGTTGTTCGTGCTTTACATGTGGAAAGGGGTATTGTTTGGGAAATTCTCGGACCTGCCTTGCCTCTGGTTTTCATTTGAGAATCCTCTTTGTCCGACAAGAACGTTATCACTATTTGTTACCTATGGGTTATTTGGAAACTTTGCCTATCATTTAATTGTCTGGCTCTCGTGGCTATCATGCCCCCGCCCTTGTATCAACTTTGTAAATATAAATGTGGAATTGAGTGGTGGTATTAAGCTTTTCGTGCTCCTTTTGGCTAAACCCTCAACTTGGCCAGCTCGTCCTCCTTCACCACATTATTGTTGATAGTTGCGTATCAAACCCTGTATTTGGAAGATAGGGTGAAAGGTGGCCAACCCATAATTTAGTAAAGGCACTGTTTGTGCTCTTTTTGGTCATGGGTTTAGTTGATTATTTGTTGTGCGAAGATGGAAAGAATGTTAAGCCCACTCATTTTTTTGGCAATACAGTCGGTCACATGGAAATATTTGGGGTAAATGGAAGCATTGCAAAGCTATTGTTAAAGATACGACTTGTTGTTTTTTAATTCCATATGCAAGGAGAACCTCTCTGTATGAGTTATATACACATTAAATGAGTCTTACAAACCACAATGAAAGGGAAATTGGAAACATTGTTATTTGAGGTTTGAGTTGAACTATTGTTATACATCGGGAGCCCTTTTATGGACACTTCATGGGACCCTCTAGTAATTTACACAGTACTGGTGTTGTTATTGTAAGTCACAACCTGTCCACTCCTCGACTGTTGGTTGTGATTATTGTGATTATTATTATGTTGTGCATCCTCGGCTCTGTTGTGTGCAAGCCATTTTATTATTGTTAAATATTTCTTGGGAAATAAAATATGAATTGATTACTGTACAATGAAATTTCTAAGGCAAATGAGCAACCTTGAAGAGAAACACCAGTTCTGAGTTTTTTTTTTTGGGAAACATAGTTTTGAATTTCAATTTTGAAACAGTAAAATGTTTTGATTGTTAATTGACGTCGAGGATGGCATTGTTTGATATATTAGAATAATATCTATGGGAATCCCTTCCATTATACCATTTTCCGCAAAATACACTCCCCTCATTATCCCAATTGCACTTGTTCAATCCCTGTTCTATGATATTCATTTTTGAGAAAGGTCTATATGGAAATGAAGAAAAATTGAGGTGGCAGTAATTGATGATTGGTATTTTGGGATATGTTTATATACACAATTGATTGTTTTTTTATTATTGCTTGAACAATATTCATAAATCTTTCCCCCTCCATGATATCACTTTATGCTAAATAAAATCTATCCATACTCCTAATGACCCTATCAATTCCCTGTTCGTGTGGAAATTAATAAATGACATTTTTATGGATGAATTGCATGTGTCATGTAGTAAATTATAGAGCCAACTCTTGATTTATTTAAGTAGAGTTTCATGTGTGGCTATTAATAACTTCATGACTGACTAATTATTGTTACAAGATGAGTTTTTTTAGTAGGGGCAATAATGACCGAAATAACAGAGGTAAGGGTAACTGACATCAAGGCCTCAATTTTCTATTCACTTTGATGTTGATCCGCAAGATTTGAACCACTTGTTTCAAGCTTGGTTTTTTAATTTGGTTCTCCATGGGATATTGCATCCTCGACCTGAAAGGCCCCCTTTTAAACAACCTTAGAATTTTCTCGGCATTCCCGTCCCCTCACATGTGTCGATGCAACCCGAACCTCCCGCAAACGACGGTTGGAAATAAATTGTCAATCAACCTACTTCTCACCGCCGTGGTTGGCCTACTGTCTCATTTACATTATCTCCACCACCACCTTCAATTAATCCTAATGCATAAATTTCCCATGTCATTTCACCAGTGTAGTCTTCGCATGCCAGCAAGAGACTAAAAACCGACGTCCCACAACCTGTGCTAGATAACAAAAAAGGAACGACTTCCCCCTCCAACCCATCCACAGAGTCTTATAAATTTGTGTCTTCATGTCTCCACCTAAAATATGACTGCTCCCATGCGATCAACGCAATACAACCCCAAGGGTCTAACCAATCAAGGGCTACCCCAGAAAAGTCAAGAGCAGACAACAATGAGAAGAGGAAATATGCCTCACAGAAAAACAAACATGGAATTTAGTGTTTTTTACGTGATTCAGTGATGAAGACAATGTTTCATGTTTTTCAACAAATTTTTGGACGACAAGCTTTTATTTTGGATATTTTTTGTGGATAAGATGGATATATTATTTTTTTGGGATATGGTCTTAAATTTTGCTGATATTTAAATATTCGACTTAAATGATATCCATGGGAGCTACAAGGGTGTTATATGATCCAAATGATTAATTTTGTATCTTATATTTGATGATTGGAAAAGAGAATGATGGGAGTCACAAGTGGTCCCACCTATTTATTTATTATTAATTAGACCCTTATTTATATATTATTATTAATTATTTCTTCCCAAACTAATTAGTTAAGTTAATTTGACTTAACGAAAGAAAGTAGTTGAACTACCTCAACTTAATAAGAAGGAATAAATGTTCAATGAGAGGAGGAGACAAGGGGAGAATAGAAGGGGAACGTCAACACTAAGGTTTGCTCTCTAGTTAGTGAGATAGCTTCAGTTTTCATTCATTTCTGAGTTTACTTGAAAGATTAATCCTCTTGATGGCAACAAGGTCTTATTGAAGGCAACATGATTCAAAACTGAATCATACATTTCAACAACTTGTTTTAAAGGCCTTTGATTTATCCTTGATAGTCAATGTTTTCTTTTTTGTTTACTAATTAAATTTCATGGCTGATAAATAATATCTTGCATAGTCAAGTGGCAACATTTTGTGGCAAGCTGATCCAGATCATTAGTTTCAGTTTTATTTCACTGCCAGGGTGCTTTTTTATGGTGCCCATCGAATACTTCTAAATTTGACTTTGGTCCATACCCTCGCAGGGGTTTGTAAAAGTGAAATACAATTTTTTTTATATCATAATGAAATAAAATCAGATTATTGTTCTGTCCCATACATGTGTTTTCATGACTTGGTTCTTCCTTTCGATTTTCTCTCCATGTTTACTTCAATGTAAAATCTGTATACATTCACCTAGTTTTGTTTAAATTTTTATTTTTACATTGTTACAAATATAAATCATAAAATCAACCTTGATCCTTTGTAATTGATACTTGTGGATTGAGTGAAGGTTTTGAGGCTATAAACCCCGGGTGACATTCCCAACTATCTTTTCCTAGCCAGGAAAGATCTGAAAATGATTGAGTAAGGCATTCCATACATTTTCGTTAACATTTATTTGGCGACCATATTGGGGAGATCTTCCATATCTCTCTGGTTGATTGTATTCATGATTATCTTTGAATCTTTCTGTTTTATTCAAATACTTTTTGACTGATTTTTCTCAGAACAGTACCTTCTACAAGGTAGCCTAATATTGAACATGGTCTTAATGACCAGACTAGATAACAAAATGCAGAAAGATAACAGAGTGCAACACACAAAAAGTTTGGTACATGAAACATAGTTGTAAAAAACTAAGCTACAAGAGATAATCAAGGATAATTCTTTGAATGGATACAACAATGATACTCAAATGACAACAAACATAAAAAATGAATGTGATGTTTGTAGACGAGGCAGGAATTGGAAAATTTTATGGAAATTTGTTTCTTTCTATGATTAAAAGCAATGGTGAAAATAATGTACTGAAATTATGAATTTTCTAAATGGAGGAGAAAGGGGGAGAAC
>JZKD02S0357337.1:209241-219967 GCA_000966675.3 Picea glauca | reverse complement strand
AACAACATGCAACAATCTAGTTACTCTTTATCTCCCTTAAACCTACTGCACAAATTATATCTCAGATCTAACACAATGATGCAATAATAGTAGAACATAAAGCAAAAGAACACAACATCAATCACACTGAACAACAAGATATATGTGGTTGACCCTCTTCCTAGGGATATGTCCATAGAACTGTGTTTCTTGATATATTATGTGAAAACATACAGTTCTCTCTGCGCTCTTAGCTTGTAGATCTCTCTCTCTCCCCTCCCTGTGCACCCAGTTGCAGGGTTGATCTTCGCACCCAACTAAAGATCTTATAACACATAATTCTCTCACACACAACACTTCTCTCTCCCACAATACATAATAGTATCAACAACAATGATCATCCACATTAACGACAATAACAACCATGAACAACAACGCATCCCAGGTCCTCTAGACCTTTATTTATACATTACAATGACAAACGTCTAGGTGTCAAAACCCTAGATACCGAAACCCTAGGTGTCTAAAACCCTAGGTCAACTTGACTTGTACTTCTGGGGCTTCGCCAGTCTGTCTTTCCCTCTTTTCCGCGAGGTGCTCCAAAGCACTCATTGACATATTCTTCCGCTTGCTGAGTTGTCCATGATCCATCTTCCTTGATGATCGATCATCCTCAATCTCCTCATTCAACAACTAGATTTCCCTTAGTTCGATCCTTCTTTTCTGCTTCTTTAACCACTTCGACCCAATATCAGTCAATGTGCCTTCCGCGTAGTTCGTATTTCTCCTTTCTTCCTTAATCTTTGCTTTCTTCCATAACCAAGGGCCAACATTAACTAACATACATATTTTAATCTATCCTATCTAAGAACAAGAAACTGTATTTCACGTGTAGGAATATTTCTAGTGTAACCATGTGCATAACAGGATTACGAATATACTCACATTTATGTTTGAACAATGTACTTTAATAAGTACCCGAACATGAGGAACCAATTGACTCAAATGATAGTATGTAAAGAGTTGTCAAAGAAGAGAGTGGTGGTTCAATATGGTTGTCGTATGGAACCAATGTTCGATAAAGTCACAATGTTCTTGGTTCACTTCCTAATTTAGACTACTCTGCATGTCTCCCTCTATCATTCCTTGCATATCGTGTTTTTTCAAATGACTAGTCTCATTAGTGTATATAGGTTCTTCAGAAAGGCATATGAGGAATTCCTCGATCTTAGGTTCTAATGGTGGCTCTCCATTGACTTTGGTCCATGATTCTTTAGTCTCCTATGTAGGTTGGAAAGGGTGATTACAGAGGGCTTCTTCTTGTGGATGTGGCTCATGGAACTCTTGTTCTACTATCACTTCTGGAGAGGCATGTAGGTTCTTGACTATTGTCAAGATTTTTCCTTCGTGCAAGGGAAATATTGAGATCCCAGCTGCTGCTAGGATGGAGAGAGTTCTTCCAAATTCTTTATCATCCTTGAGTATATGTTGCTGGTTGATGGGTCCTGTCTCACACATGAATTATTGCATGGGGTTCGTACAACACCAAAAAAAAAATCTTAAAAATATTGAGGAAATGGAAAGGAAACATACTTAAAATAAATACAAGAAAACTAATCATGTAGTTGAAGTTCCACCATGCTACTAAGACCCTCCTGTCACCAAGTTATCTATTCACACAAGTTAGCTTTTCTACTCATATAAAATAAAAATGGCTAATTCTAATAAAATAAAAATTCCAACTACTGAAAGGAAGAGGACAACCTAACTTTGGAGCGACCCCACCAAAGTGGATGCATAGGTTCTTACATCTCATCTTACCATCTTCTCTCCACCTTTAGGTTGTCCTTAAAATAACACCACACTTGCATGAAAATAAACACACTTGCATGAAAGGAACAATAAAAGATTTGGAGAAAATCACTATAGTGATCGTGCAGGGTGTTGCCTCTCATCTTACTGTTTCTCCTCCCCCAATCTGTCTAATTTAAAAGCAAACTACCTATGCTCTAATCCCTTTATCACATCCTCAACAACGATGCCAAAAATGTGGGGCTAAATATATGCACTATTAATTCCCACATTAAATTATCAACCGAGGCTTGTAAGCTTCAAGGTGCAGGAACATGAAATGCAAAATCAGAGGATAACTATCCCAAGGCCGGAGATAATATGAACAAACTCAGAAAATTAAAGAAAAACAAACTGCAGGGAATACACTAAGGATTCATCACTGAGACATAGGAATAACTTAGTGCAGTCAGGTGATGTTTGTGTGATTAATCATGAGTAGTTGACTTAAGTTTCATGTCCTTCAATGGATTCAAGTAGTGGTTAACAAGATAATCAAATGGATAAAAATTAACACAAAGGAAATCATCACTGGGTTGCAGAAGAACTAATACAATAAGGGTTTCGAGTTGCAATATTTCACGCAACTCGATTAATAATGGGTTGTTCATGCAACTTTGTGAGAATAACTTATTAGTGTATTAACCTTCAATGGTTATTTTATGTAGTGGATCCACACACATGTTGCAAGAAAACAAGTCAAGGAAATGCAATAAAATAAACAAGAAAATATGATAACATACTTGCAAATGAAATGAAATGTGAATGTAGGAAATGAACCTCACTGGGAAAGCGAGAAAAACTGGCAAAATACACAAAGCAAACCACTCATCATAAACACAAGGATTTAATTATCCATACACATTCAACACTCTGTTTACACTATATAAATTCAAACTGCACACATGTACCATAACATAAACAATAGTAGGTATCGAAACAGGAACAATAATAGGTACCAAAATAGGAACAATAACAGGGACCGGATTTAGTGTAGGAATATAAAAAAATAGAGTGCAAAAAGATAACATAGTGTAGGAAACAAAAAGTTGGGTATAGGAAACATAGTGGTAAAAAACTAAGCTATAAGAGATACTCAAGCATAATTCTTCGAATGGATACAACAATGATACACAAATGNTGTGGCTCATGGAACTCTTGTTCTACTATCACTTCTGGAGAGGCATGTAGGTTCTTGACTATTGTCAAGATTTTTCCTTCGTGCAAGGGAAATATTGAGATCCCAGCTGCTGCTAAGATGGAGAGAGTTCTTCCAAATTCTTTATCATCCTTGAGTATATGTTGCTGGTTGATGGGTCCTGTCTCACACATGGATTATTGCATGGGGTTCTTACAACACCAAAAAAAAAACCTTAAAAATATTGAGGAAATGGAAAGGAAACACACTTAAAATAAATACAAGAAAACTAATCATGTAGTTGAAGTGCCACCATGCTACTAAGACCCTCCTGTCACCAAGTTATCTATTCACACAAGTTAGCTTTTCTACTCATATAAAATAAAAATGGCTAATTCTAATAAAATAAAAATTCCAACTATTGAAAGGAAGAGGACAACCTAACTTTGGAGAGACCCCACCAAAGTGGATGCATAGGTTCTTACATCTCGTCTTACCATCTTCTCTCCACCCTTAGGTTGTCCTTAAAATAACACCACACTTGCATGAAAATAAACACACTTGCATGAAAGGAACAATAAAATCTTTGGAGAAAATCACCATAGTGATCGTGCAGGTTCTTGCCTCTCATCTTACTATTTCTCCTCCCCCAATCTGTCTAATTTAAAATCAAACTACCTATGCTCTAATCCCTTTAGCACATCCTCAACAACGATGCCAAAAATGTGGGGCTAAATATATGCACTATTAATTCCCACATTAAATTATCAACCGAGGCTTGTAAGATTCAAGGTGCAGGAACATGAAATGCAAAATCAGAGGATAACTATCCCAAGGCTGGAGATAATCTGAACAAACTCAGAAAATTAAAGAAAAACAAACTGCAGGGAATACACTAAGGATTCATCACTGGGACATAGGAATAACTTAGTGCAGTCAGGTGATGTTTGTGTGATTAATCATGAGTAGTTGACTTAAGTTTCATGTCCTTCAATGGATTCAAGTAGTGGTTAACAAGATAATCAAATGGATAAAAATTAACACAAAGGAAATCATCACTGGGTTGCAGAAGAACTAATACAATAAGGGTTTCGAGTTGCAATATTTCACGCAACTCGATTAATAATGGGTTGTTCATGCAACTTTGTGAGAATAACTTATTAGTGTATTAACCTTCAATGGTTATTTTATGTAGTGGATCCACACACATGTTGCAAGAAAACAAGTCAAGGAAATGCAATAAAATAAACAAGAAAATATGATAACATACTTGCAAATGAAATGAAATGTGAATGTAGGAAATGAACCTCACTGGGAAAGCGAGAAAAACTGGCAAAATACACAAAGCAAACCACTCATCATAAACACAAGGATTTAATTATCCATACACATTCAACACTCTGTTTACACTATATAAATTCAAACTGCACACATGTACCATAACATAAACAATAGTAGGTATCGAAACAGGAACAATAATAGGTACCAAAATAGGAACAATAACAGGGACCGGATTTAGTGTAGGAATATAAAAAAATAGAGTGCAAAAAGATAACATAGTGTAGGAAACAAAAAGTTGGGTATAGGAAACATAGTGGTAAAAAACTAAGCTATAAGAGATACTCAAGCATAATTCTTCGAATGGATACAACAATGATACACAAATGGAAACACACATAAAAAATGAATGTGATGGAAAACATATACAAAGTAATGGATGTCTAAACTATGGTGAACAACATGGATGTGAAGAGGAATTAATGAAAGAGGTCCTTTGTAATTCTTATAATCAGATGATACAAATGTCTCATAAACAAAGAACAACAAAGTGTAATGAAAATGGAGTGTGTTTGGATGGGCGTAGTTGTGGGTTATGATAGTGATTTGGTGAAAATATGTTCCCGACAAAACGAAACATTCACACAGTAATTCACGAACCTATTTTGAGATCCCCGTATTTACATTTTAGAGAACAATACTAACACGTAATAATTATGAAAGAGATAAAAAATGTAAGTGCAGGGGAATATGTGAATTGTATACAAATGAAGAATCACTTTTGAGTATTTAATAAACCCTGAATTCATAAAACTAAATCAAATTTGCAAGTGCAAATTAAACCACACATAAGAAAACTGAAAATGCAATTATATTCTATTATACTAAGAAAATTAAAACATGGAAACACTTACCCATACTGAGGCGCCCTTTGCAGATGGTCAATGAGAACAGTCAGATCAAGCCAAACAAAGGCAGGATGGATCATCAACAATCATCTTTCCATTTAATCATGGGACTCTATTTTTACATGGCTATCAACTCCTTAAAGATTTCTCACAAGAATAAATCTCTCATTTAAAAAAACTTCATGACAATAATGGATACCCTTCTTATCTCTATAAGGCCCTTATTTTTACAACAAACCATGGAGGAATGGATAAAACAATACCCCCAAACTCAGAAAAACAAATTTGATAATTTAGGCAAAAATCACAAAATCTGAGTTTTACAGTGATTTGGGCAAATTCGAGTTAGAGATGCACCCATATATTCCAAACTAATTCGAATGTTGAAAAATTTCTTGAGTATTACTCAATTTTCCACCTTTCGGACAAAACCCATATCTTAGAATTTTGATATCTTCTTTCATCTGCACGTAAATCGCAACACAAGTTGGTACCATAATTCTGTAGGATGCTAGTACCAGAATTATGTAGAACCTTCTTAGTACCAGATTGAATACCATACCTTTGACTATAACATATTTCTTAGAGACAAACACATTAGTAAACCATTATTGATAAAACCATGCTAAAANGACATAGGAATAACTTAGTGCAGTCAGGTGATGTTTGTGTGATTAATCATGAGTAGTTGACTTAAGTTTCATGTCCTTCAATGGATTCAAGTAGTGGTTAACAAGATAATCAAATGGATAAAAATTAACACAAAGGAAATCATCACTGGGTTGCAGAAGAACTAATACAATAAGGGTTTCGAGTTGCAATATTTCACGCAACTCGATTAATAATGGGTTGTTCATGCAACTTTGTGAGAATAACTTATTAGTGTATTAACCTTCAATGGTTATTTTATGTAGTGGATCCACACACATGTTGCAAGAAAACAAGTCAAGGAAATGCAATAAAATAAACAAGAAAATATGATAACATACTTGCAAATGAAATGAAATGTGAATGTAGGAAATGAACCTCACTGGGAAAGCGAGAAAAACTGGCAAAATACACAAAGCAAACCACTCATCATAAACACAAGGATTTAATTATCCATACACATTCAACACTCTGTTTACACTATATAAATTCAAACTGCACACATGTACCATAACATAAACAATAGTAGGTATCGAAACAGGAACAATAATAGGTACCAAAATAGGAACAATAACAGGGACCGGATTTAGTGTAGGAATATAAAAAAATAGAGTGCAAAAAGATAACATAGTGTAGGAAACAAAAAGTTGGGTATAGGAAACATAGTGGTAAAAAACTAAGCTATAAGAGATACTCAAGCATAATTCTTCGAATGGATACAACAATGATACACAAATGAAAACACATAAAAAATAATGTGATGGAAAACATATACAAAGTAATGGATGTCTAAACTATGGTGAACAACATGGATGTGAAGAGGAATTAATGAAAGAGGTCCTTTGTAATTCTTATAATCAGATGATAGAAATGTCTCATAAACAAAGAAAAACAAAGTGTAATGAAAATGGAGTGTGTTTGGATGAGCGTAGTTGTGGGTTATGATAGTGATTTGGTGAAAATATGTTCTCGACAAAACGAAGCATTCACACAGTAATTCACGAACCTATTTTGAGATCCCTGTATTTACAATTTAGAGAACAATACTAACACGTAATAATTATGAAAGAGATAAAAAATGTAAGTGCGGGGGAATATGTGAATTGTATACAAATGAAGAATCACTTTTGAGTATTTAATAAACCCTGAATTCATAAAACTAAATCAAATTTGCAAGTGCAAATTAAACCACACATAAGAAAACTGAAAATGCAATTATATTCTATTATACTAAGAAAATTAAAACATGGAAACACTTACCCATACTGAGGCGCCCTTTGCAGATGGTCAATGAGAACAGTCAGATCAAGCCAAACAAAGGCAGGATGGATCATCAACAATCATCTTTCCATTTAATCATGGGACTCTATTTTTACATGGCTATCAACTCCTTAAAGATTTCTCACAAGAATAAATCTCTCATTTAAAAAAACTTCATGACAATAATGGATACCCTTCTTATCTCTATAAGGCCCTTATTTTTACAACAAACCATGGAGGAATGGATAAAACAATACCCCCAAACTCAGAAAAACAAATTTGATAATTTAGGCAAAAATCACAAAATCTGAGTTTTACAGTGATTTGGGCAAATTCGAGTTAGAGATGCACCCATATATTCCAAACTAATTCGAATGTTGAAAAATTTCTTGAGTATTACTCAATTTTCCACCTTTCGGACAAAACCCATATCTTAGAATTTTGATATCTTCTTTCATCTGCACGTAAATCGCAACACAAGTTGGTACCATAATTCTGTAGGATGCTAGTACCAGAATTATGTAGAACCTTCTTAGTACCAGATTGAATACCATACCTTTGACTATAACATATTTCTTAGAGACAAACACATTAGTAAACCATTATTGATAAAACCATGCTAAAAGCATATTTAATCATTAAAAATACAGTAAATCATTAATAATCAGCCACAAGGTAAAATGAATATATTTTAGTGAAAATTGGTAATATAATGGTTATGAAATATGTGGTAAGTACATAACATGGCCTGTGAATAATGGTTTTATATAGTAGAAAATATRACATATTTGGAGCTCAACAGGGCATGTTTTTTTATTTATTTTTTATGCAGGGCTTCTTTTTCTTTGGGTGTGACCTCCTTCTATTTGAATACTTGCTCCATCAACTTAGGAGTTTTTGACTTGTAGAAAATACTTTTGTTCCCTTCTTTCCCTACTAGATATGTTTGTCTTAACATATTCCTATATAACAATTCAAGATCAATGTGTAGATAAAAAGGAGCTGGAGGTTGAACTTTGTACAAATCTTTAACAAGAGTTAAAAGAAAAAAATCATGATATAATGCATCTACAATTAGTTTTCCCTACATAAGCTCATTGCTTTGATTGAGAAAGTCTACATCATCATGGCATGCTACTAAGGCATTCTTGTATATGTGTTGTATACATCTAGAGTTTTATTGTCTATGGGAAAGACAAATCGAACTTCCAAATTGGTGCAAACTGATGTTTTTAAATTCCTTTGTTATTCCCTTCACTTCTGCAATCTTCTTTTGGAAGGAAACTATTAGATATATTTTTTCATTGACTTTCTCTATGTTTAGGATCAAAATGGTTTGATCCTTGACCCCAATTTCCTCTAAATATTCTTTCAAAAAAAAAATTAAAAACTAAATGAATAGTATTGTTTCTTCAGCCTTTGCCGACACATCAGGCAATAACTTGTTGGAATCAATTTGTGCAATAGCTATTAAAATAGTTTCACGATGGTGAAACATTTCAAAGTGTTGTATGAAATTGCACATTTTCTCTATAATCTCATCGCAGATTCGTTGTTTAGCTTCAATCATATGATGCTTCCCTAGGGCCTGACTGAATACTTCTTACAATAACTTATCAAGAATTTCCTGTGCTTTGAAATGTGCATCAATGTCTACATCTTTCTTTTTGAGTTGTGCTTGCAAGTCCTCCATGATTGATTCTTTTTCTTTAATAAAACCATTCAAACAAGTTAACCTGTCCTTGTTTTAGATTTTCAAATTTTGAATCTTATTTGTTGAGTAAAAAACTAGAGACTTATATGTTGTCAACTTATCCAACATATCATCAACATTTCCTTGTTGTTGGATAGGTTCATAATTTTGTCATCATCAACAACAATATGAAAAATCTCTATAGAAGCTTGAGTTGTGAAGTTTTTTTCTGTAAGTTCCTGTTGCAGTCTTTGCACTTCAAGATAATTCTTCTAAGAAAGCTTAGCTTTCTCCTTACTAAACTCCTCTAGTTCCCTTGATAGTTGCAAATTCAACTCTCACAACCTTCCATTCTCTGAGGTTAATGAATCTTTCTCCTCATAAGCACTTATTAATTCTTTTGAATCTATTATCACACTAAGTTGCATTGGGTCTTTTAGCCCTTAGTTTTAAGTTTTTAAGCCTTTAGATGTCAATTTTTCTTTACTTTCTTAGTGTGATTTACTTAGGTTAGCTTGAACAAATAAAGGCTTGAGTGTTGGCTCATTTTTTTGGCCCTCACATAGATTTTTAGCCTAGGTTCATTTTATAGCTTATAGTTTTGACTCACCTCATGACTTGACACCAAACCTGACTCAGCCCATGATCTACATGACTTGACATGTCATTCTTTCCACTCATACCTTTATATCCTTGCCATGTTGTCCCTATGTCCGATTAAAGGTGGTCAAATCATCCTTTTGAAAAAGAGTGCTGCCAACTCACTAGGAGTTTCCGTAGCACACTCCTTGTCCTTTATTCCTTGCCATGATTCGTCATCATTTCACTAAGTTCATGTTCTACCTTGTTTTCAGCACCATGTTTCGTTAAAATATGTATTCAAAGATTTGGTTTTAATGAGTTTGCTAACGGTTTCAAAGATTTGAATGTTATCAAACTCGACGCTGCTGAAACTCCTAGTTCAGACCAGTTGCAGACAACACTACGAGATCAACTGCTGAGGTGGATTTGGAAGCTAAGGTGGTTGTGGTGATCTCCTAACTAGTTGTAGAACCTAAAATTGCCGTTACTCCTCCAGGTTTTCCTTGAGCTCCCTCCATTGCATAGCAAATTCGTGTGATAGTTGTTGCCTGAGTTTTGGTAGCGATCATTTCTGGAAATTGCTCCCTCCTTCATCCCTCTCCATCCATATTTTCTCTCTCACAGACTTGCAACCATTGTCACCTGGTTTTCAGTTATCAAGACACCAATTCATCTTTCTCCTGAGTGTTGAGTGCCCATGCAAACACTTATTCCTTGTGTGCACACTGCGCTACCAAGAAACGTTGTTGAAACCTCACTACATTTCACTTGCTTTCTCTACTATTTGGATTGGAGTGTTATTTTCCAGGCATTCAAAGACCATTGCAATAGTTTTGCTTTCACTATATTGTCATTCTTCAGTTTGAGTTCTACATACAGTAAGGGGAGGGAAAATTGCATTTCTTGCCTGCCAAAAGCCATCAAAACAATGTGAGTTAGAGGAGAATCGTAGGAAAAAGCAGCCATTGTTCACTGCCATTCTTGCATTGAAGTCTGCCTTCGTTTTCTCTCTTATACTTGATTGCACCATAGCCTTTGATCCCTCATATTGACCCATGGAGACACCTCAAAAGAAGAAATCTCACAAGGGAGGAACTGTGGTCCGAACTGAACCCTCAAACATGCATTTATTTGATGCAAAGCCAATGGTTAGGGAAGTTTTTCAGAGGGTGGGTTGCCTCTCATTTTTCCAAAACATGTAGAGGGGACATCTTGAAGTGGCAAGGCAATTTGCCTTACATTTTGATGGCCTTAAGACTAAGGTAGGAGACTTGGAGTTTGAGGTGTCTGAAGCCTCTACTGCAACAACCACAGGGATTCCTAACACTGGAGAGAGATGGTTTAAATCCATGACTTTAAATGTTGCCTTCTCCAAGGAATTCCTCAAAC
>JZKD02S0357337.1:186364-203156 GCA_000966675.3 Picea glauca | reverse complement strand
ATGATGATTTGCACATGCCAAACACCTAGGATCATGTGAGAATACCTACTCGAAGCTACAAAAATCAACACTCCCTCTTAGCAAGGAAGGTATTCTGACCACACTCCACAAGTGGGAATGCCTTTTGATGCTACCAAAGAATCAACACTCCCTCTTAGCGAGGGAGGAATTCCATCCTCCATCATCACCTGAAAGTAGCTTTGTCTCCCGTACTAGACTTCCCCTTTGTTGAGATCAACAATCCTCCTAGCAAAAGTGCTGACTCACTTATGCTAGCTCCATCGTGTCTCCACACACTCTACATGTTATGTAAAATGTCACAATGAACTCTCTCCTTTATATACAATCCTTAGGTGTCACCAATGAATCCCCTCCACAAGTCAACATAAAATTAGGCTTTCCTTATGGGTATGAAGCCCCAACACAAGCCCACCAAACCCATCACCAAACCCATCACCAAACCCATGAAGCCCCCACTCAAATCCAAGGGGGTTTTCACCAAACCGAAAGTGTGATGTGGTGCCCATGATGATTTGCACATGCCAAACACCTAGGATCATGTGAGAATACCTACTCGAAGCTACAAAAATCAACACTCCCTCTTAGCAAGGAAGGTATTCTGACCACACTCCACAAGTGGAAATGCCTTTTGATGCTACCAAAGAATCAACACTCCCTCTTAGCGAGGGAGGAATTCCATCCTCCATCATCACCTGAAAGTAGCTTTGTCTCCCGTACTAGATCCTCTACCACATCTACTCTCCAATCTGTCTAATTGGCTGCTACCTCTATCACCGAAGCAAATCACGCTCTACAATCCTCCCGACTGGCTCCATCCTCAGACACTGAAGCAAATTTTGTTGTCTAACATCATCTCATCTTGGAAGACATCCTACTCCTAGAATCCTCCTACCTCTGAACCTCATGTATGGCCATCTCAACCCATGAAACCTACCTAATAGTATTGGAAGATGCCTTTTTCCCATTTCGACCTGAAGGTTGGCTCCCACTGAGTGACTGACTCTCCCTATAAGACTCCTGACTCTCTCTAATCCTCTTGAATCCCTCTGAAGTTGAACTCCCTATGAGACTCATGACTCCCTTTGAAGTTAGACTCCTTCTGATTCCATACAACCTTTAGAGCTACCTGATCCTTATCTATTGTCCTCTGCATAGTCCTGGGAGGTTGTCCCTCCCTACTATATCTTGAGGGATGAATCCCTCTGAACTCTAGCTCCCTTTGAGCCGATACTACTGGTGGGGCCACCTGCCTTACCACTCATGGAGCTACCTTCTCCCTCTATACATGTGTTGCTGGTGGGGCCATCTGCCTCACCACTCGTAGAGCTACCTTCTCCTCTTCATCTGTATCTATGCTCTTTCTAATCACAACACACATAGGTTGGCCCTCTCTAACTCCAAGAACCACTGTTGATTTGAAGCTAGATTCTGTAGGCATAAACAAGACCTGTCTAACTCAAAAAATTATGTGGTACCCCTTTCTCTCAATATCATAGACTTAGAGAAAACTCCTCCTAAGTTCTAGCATCCATAACACATTTGACACCCTCAACACCTCTCCTGACTCCAATCAGAGTGATACTGTACCAGATCCTCATACTGTATGCTTGACTCCTATGCCAAATTCAACACATAAGTCTGAGCTAGTCTTTGTGAAAGTGTCAATAAACTCTCTAGCACCCATCATATGGAAATATGTTATGTTATCCACCAACTAAGTCCCCTTTCTTGAGAATGTACGTGAATAGGTAGATACCAACAATATATCCCTTTGGAACCTGTCTGCAACCTCATCAACCTTTGATGTTGATGCTTGTTTCCTTCTTGCCCTTCCCCTACAGTGTGGACACTATGAAGCAAAATTGCCATAGTCATGAAACTTAATCCATTTGTATCCTCCTTGGACACCAACCAATTCTCCTCCTGAATATAATCACTCCATATCCTCTCAAACCTTGGAAACATATCTCGTGCACAAATCCCCTGCACAAAAGGTTCCCAAAACCTAGGAAGACCAACTAAACATCCAATAACACTTGTCCATCTCGGAACAACACTGCATAGTCCTACTCCTCAATCCCTTAGGTAGAGAAAACACTCCTAGCACCCATAGAAAATTTTCCACTTGCAACAAACCCCTTGCCTCCATCTAGAATACCATTGCTCCATATCCCTATACTACATGCCTGGTCCTCCTACCAAGCTCCTCGTACATACCCGAGTCAGACACTATGCAACTCATGAACAAATCCTATGCCCCATTCATGTTCTAGTGGCTCCCACTATATAAGAACCGTGCAATCCTCCAAGGTAAGCATCATGCTTCCCAAGTTACGACCATCCAATGAAATTCTACCCAAGTCCATCATCTAAGTCACTAAAAACACTTCGTGTCTGCACATGCTACCACTGATCTTGTTTCCTCATCTGAACAGTCCCAAGCTATGGTTGGACACTCATTCTAGTCCACTCTAGACCACTGCAACTCATCTTTGCAAGTGTCTTCATTCTCTTGGGTCAAATACCTCATACAATGTCATACCTTGACAACATGGAACTCTTTGGCCAGATGATGACTCTATCTCATCAACCTGACATACACATGAAACTATATCATCTGTGCCAAAGCATCTAAGATGCACCCATCGCAACTAACTATGACAAGCCATCAAAATTCCATTAACAGGGTTGGCAATATTACACACAACATACTATTGTTATTCTGGCTCTTCCCCAATCCACCAGAACTCCCAACCTGCCACACCATCGAGTTGCAATAGTCCACAACTATGCATTTGGACAATTTGCTCCATATCTCAAACCATAGACCATCCAACATGTTTCCACTTGCAACTGTATCTCCCTCTCAGATCTATCTTCCTATCTCCCTCAAAGCTGTTACCCGTTACTTGCCCATAACAAGAACAAGAACAAGGACAACACTCCTCCAGTGTTGTTTGTTGATTAAGGTTGGTTGTCATTGATTTCAACCCTTGAAGAAAGTCTGGTAGCGAATTCCGGTAGCACAAAGGTTTGGGTAATGGACCCATGGTTGTTTCATGTGTAATGGTATGGGTTTTAAAATATTTTAAGGTATTACTATTCTATATGGATAGTACATGTCATTCCATTTCTGGTGGTATGTGGAACGTGACATAACTCCTCACGGTTTGAGAGTTATGGCCTTACGAAGTTGGAGGACCCTAATATGTTGGCTTGAAGCCCCAAAAGGTCAAAGAATTCAAAGAACTTGCAAAGAAGAAATTATTATTTAAATGATAAAGTAAAGTGACAAAGTCAAGAAGGATTATTTAAATAATAAAATGAAGTGACAAAATCAAAGAAAATTATTTAAATGATAAAGTGGGGTGACAAAGTCAAGGAGGAATATTTAAATGATAAAGTAATGGAGAAGTTTCTAATTATGGAAAGTGGTTAACCCTAAAAATGAGAAAAATAGGTTAAGTGACCTAGAAATGGGTTAACTGACCTAGAAATGAGTTAAGTGACCTAGAAGATTGGGAGTATAAATTAGAGGCAAGGCTCTCTCATTTTATATCACACTTGAGAATATTGAATATATATAGGTGATTGAGGTAACCAAAGGATATCTAAGCCGAATTTCAGACGGAAGGTGAAGAAAAGAATGTCAAAATTCAAGGGAGGATAAATTCTTTTCATGATGCTTTCTAAGGTATGTTATTTACAGGTCATCTCACTGATTTCACAATAATTTTTTTTCTATAATGATTCAGACTGTGAAATTGATAGGTCATTGAGGAAACATATCCAAGTATATGTGGTAAAAAATTCAGCTTGTGGGTCATTGTATTTTTGGAGTTACACTCCGTGGAAAATAAGGTTTGTGGCTAGTCCCGAAACTAGTCTAAAACAACTGTTTCAGGTAAAAAAGTCATAACTTCTTCATAATAGATCCAAATTCAGTAAGACCAAATGTGTTGTTTATAGTACAGTCTGTAGTATGCTGTAATATTTTCATATATATTCAACAAATATTCCGTGCGGGGCACACTCTACAAGGTTGCTTTCTAGAATAAGCCATAATTCAACAAGGTATGCCATTTTTTTCTATAACTCCTTTTCTGAGAGGTTCCAAGTAGTGACACATGGAGGAATTGCATAAAACACACTGCATAACATTGTGTTTCAGTTTGAGATCTTTATTCATTACATGTACATAATTATGATTATTTCAAGTTAGGTTTGTTGACTAATCCAAAACTAGTCATGTGAGACTAAAGAAGCGTTTGATGAAAATGCTAGTCTCTTGTTGTTAAAGTTAAGGAAGTTTTGCAGGTATGTGATCATATACACCAGGTTTATTACATATTTACAAACCATATTTGGATGACGATATTGATGAGGGCTTTTGGTTGAGGTACATGTTAGGTACATGGTTGAGACAAGTAGTTGATGAGCTGGCACATACATGAGGTGTATAGTTGATGATGTTGGTGCATATTGATGAGTCATAGTTGATGAGAAATTGACACATGATTGGTACATGGTTGGATGCAATTGTTTATGGTACAGGTTGATTACAGGTTGTTTGGTACTGGTTGGTGCATGGTTGATGCACTTTTTTATGGTATAGGTTGATTACAGGTTGAGGTATAGGTTGATGCACGGTTCAGGTTTATTGGTACATGTTTACAATGATATATCTCATAGTGATAGTGTGAAAGTGGTTCCATCATTCTACTTCTACTTCAGGGCAGTTGGACGGGGCAAGGACAGGTGGTTGTAGCCACCTTCCAGTTGCAGCCAGAGAACATAGGGGGTTGTAGCCTCCTTTTGGTTGTAGCTAGAGAATAGGGGAGTTGGAGCTTCCTTCAGTTTGTAGCCTGAGAAACAAGGGGGTTGGAGCCTCCTTCCAGTTGCAGCCGGAAAACAAAGGAAGTTGGTGCTTCCAATGAATGTAATTCTTCAAGGCATATAAGAAAAATCATTTCTTGGTTTTCTTCCGCTTTGGGTTTGCACGCAAAACACTGGTGTACTGTGCATGTGTATGATTGTCCATTTGTTCATTGCTTATTTACTCTGCAGTTATTGGATGATAATGCTACATTGATATAACACTTGGATTATATGGTTAAAAAGGATTAAATTTCTCTATTATTGATTCACCCCCCCTCTCAGTAATCCAACAGTACCCAACAATATGTCTCAAGATGATCCCCTTCTCTTTAGATCCCAAGCTCTGAAACCATGTCAATTTTTAGATGCAACTCTATGTGAGTAATTTCAGATTTGAAAATTGCAT
Organism: Picea glauca; assembly: GCA_000966675.3. Taxonomy (NCBI): domain Eukaryota; kingdom Viridiplantae; phylum Streptophyta; class Pinopsida; order Pinales; family Pinaceae; genus Picea; species Picea glauca. Next base: position 197,851 of record JZKD02S0357337.1, on the reverse strand, counting down.
CCTAGCGATCTAACAATAAAATCTTAACTGCTTTCACTGAACAACTTTACACTGAAATTATTGAATGAAAACATATGCAGCGGAAACACAAAGATCAAATTTGAATCATTAATATACATGAGACACAATTTTAGTTATGTAATATTTTTAACATCATAAATACCAAGGAAAAAACCATCTCTCCTAATCAATACAGTTTACCACAATTTGAGGACAATCTTGTCTTCCAAAGTCACCAAAATTGAGAAGAATCTTGTTCTCTAATAACCATACAAACCATAAAACCAAATCTCTGCAATATTTGGAAATATTCTCTGCACACGAATCTGCTGCAAACCACTTCTACATCCTACTAACATCACCTTTCAACCTGTACGGATATGTACCTGCCCAAAAAGTTTAGATACGTGATTCACCAACTCACAACCCGTGAACATGCATTGTTTTGTCCACTACAAATCATGTATACCCTATAGATGATTTGTCCTTCTGCAAACTATATATATACACATTTTTTCCTCCTGCAAATTGGATATGGTACGAAATTTTTTCTCACACATGCGATCTTTTACACTCCTCTCTCTTTGGCCAGATTCTCCACCTCCCAAACTTCCCCTTTGTTGAGATCACCAATCCTCGTAGCACAAGTGTAGACTCACTTATGCTAGCTCCATCATGTCTCCACACACTCTACATGTTATGTAAAATGTCACAATGACCTCTCTCCTTTATATACAATCCTTAGGGGTCACCATAGAAGCCCCTGCACAAGTCAACATCAAATTAGGATTTCCTTGTGGGTGTGAATCCCCAACACAAGCCCGCAAATCCCATTACCAAACCCATGAATCCCCCACTCAAATCCAAGGGGGTTTTCACCAAATCGAAAGTGTGATTTGGTGCCCATGATTATTCCCACATGCCCAACACCTAGGGTCATGTGAGAATACCTGCTCGAAGCTACAAAAATCAACACTCCCTCTTAGTGATGAAGGTATTCCCACCACACTCCACAAGTGAGAATGCCTCCCGATGCTACCAAAGCATCAACACCCAATCTTTTCTATCACACATGCCACTTTGGAGAGGAACTTTACAGGTTAACATCCCATAATTTTGTTATTTGTGGTCATTTTGTAGCCTATGTGGGAAAAAAGCAAAATGTTTTGCTAATTAGGCATTGTAACTTAGGTTTTAGGCCTAAAATCATGGATTTAGTTCTAAACTGGACAAACGTGACTTGGGGTTTCCTCATATAACTACGAGGCAAGTCATTTGTTACAAATCATAATTCAATATCACTTGGAAAATCACTCTTTGACTGAAATTTCGGCCCTCTTGGGCAATTCACTCCCTCTTATTTTTGGTCATTATGGATGCTACACTTGTCTATTGATGGAATAAAGGCCAACGACTTCTCTTGGATTCTTATTCTTGGAAAAATGTTGGAATTTCTTTGATAAGTAAGTGTTTTGCATGCCATCTCTTGAATTAGGTAAGGAATTTCTCCGATCTTGTGTGTTTCTTCTTAATTTCAAGTTTATTAAATCAAACCCTAGGAGGAGTATAAGGGCATACACCCTCCATCAAGGAATTTTCTTCTATTGTCATTGAAAGGGCTTAAGTATTGTTGTAAGGAGTAATATGGTTTACATCCTTGTATAAATACTTTTCTAGGGTTTATCTTCTCTAGGGAGAAAGAGGGTTTACACCCCTAGAAGATTATTAAACCATAGTTAAACTTGGATTTCTAAACTAGGCGATTGGAGGTTTTGTGTCTTTTTTGGTTTTATAAGGGATTAATTATCAAAGAAGAATTTTTAAACTCTTGGTTTCCTAGGTTTTTGTTTAAGCAAGAGAATCCATTAACCCAATAGATAAGGCACTAATTTCATTGGAGATTTAATATTGTTGAATTGGTAAACATGAAATTTAAGAGATTGAATTGTTCAAGGTTGGATTTAAATTCTATGTCCTATTGGCTATCTTGTCCTCCAAGGGCGTCTTGATTGGATAAGTGATTGTTCTTCTGTAATAAACATTAATCTACAACCATTAGGGCTGCAACAAACTTACTCCTCTCTCATAGTCTTTTTTCATTTTTCTACCGCTGAAAATTACTTGTAAGTTGTGATAATTGTTTTATTGATAATAAGCTATTGATTGGGTGGTTTACTTGCTAACTTTAGTGGATATAACTTGATTCTGTAACAAAAGTATGATACAGCCATAGGGGTGTTACAAAACCTTGCTGATAACACTCTTTATAGCCCCCTTGTTGCCATCAAAGTTTGGGTTTAAACATTGAAATATTGTCTACTAATTGCAAGCATTGTTATCCAATATTTTATGTTGATTTGGATGGTCTGATTTGTAGTTGTTATAGGTTTAATCTTGCTGATATATAATTGTTTAGTGATGTAATTTTGGGAAACAAGGTTTCTTGTTGATTCCCCACTTGTCTTGGGGCTTATATCATGATATATTGTCTTGTTATGGTTTGTCTAACACTGTTTTGTAGGTACACAACTTTGGAAACCATTTACCAACTCCAAAGACTCTCTCATCAAGACTCAAGTTCATCTTAGACTTTGAACTATAGGGGTGTTCTTCTAGTTCCCTGCTTCTGCCCTTGTAATCCCCCTAGGGTCACCCGGGAAGCCTCCCTTGCGTCGGACTTGTCCATCACTAAAACGAGGGGGATATCTATTGAGGTGAGAATGATAAGTGTCTCTAGTTGTGTCTCACACTTGTTGTCTGGGTTGGGATTTTCCCAAACTACGAACTGTGCGATAACACCAATAACCCATGATGCATTTATAGCTTTCTCGAGGTCGAGGGTAACTTTAAACTGGATGGTGAGGACGTCAGTCAAGGAAAGTGGTACAAATTCAAAAATTATAGACTACCTTAAGGTCACAATAATATAAACAAGCTTGTGGGGTTGCACAACTAGTTGGTGGAGAAATTGAGGTCTCTAAATGCTTTCAAGGATATTAGTGGTTTAGTGCTCATGGTTGATGTGTTTAGGGATTTCTAGTGAAAATTCCACGTCCAAAGGGGAGATTAGCAATATTTTTTAAAATCAACTTAAGCTCTCGATCTACAATAGAAACATTGTTTGAGATTTGATCTTGCAAGGTTTATTGCAATTGAACTACAACAAAGGTTGATGTTTGATTGCCCACAGTTGTAGAAGTGCCCTTGGATTTGTGCTCGTCATTTGAACTGGATTTGTTTGTATCTTAATCTTGTTTTCCAGCTAGACTTTAGATGTCACTACCATGGCAATGTTCTTAGTCTAGTTTTCTTGAGCTCCTATGGTCGATCATCTACCTTCAAGAACATAAATACCACTATAATGGTATAAGGTTCTAAGTGGAGATTTTTTTCAATAGTTGCATATATACATATGTGTGTGTTGGGGGGGAGGGTAAGTTTTATTTGTCATTTGTTGTTATCATGTAAAGGATCCCCCCACAGGGTTTGATTAGTAGTTATGAGGTTGCTCCATGTACTATTTTTATGATGATGATGCATCCTTAACTCTTGACAGACCTAGGTATAACAAACTTACACCCAAGGAACTGATCCATTATTGATATGAATGGAATGTCTTGTCACGACCATGAGAATATTGAAAATGGACACCTCCAACCCTCAAACCTAGAGAATAATTTGGGGGACCAATTGAAGTCACTTGGCCCTCAATTATTTCTAGAGCCATGAAGAACTTGCCTAAGAAGTATAGACATTAAGGAGCCAAGTGGATGAAGATTCCTCTTACCTCCAAGAAATAAAGGGAATGCTAGAACCTCTACAATCCAAGACCAAAAAGAAAGGGAAGAGACTATTAACAAAGGAGAATCCTAGTAAAAAATATCCCATTAGGTGTCGAAATTTGGGTTATGAATTAAGGAAATAGAAGGTTTCCACCTTTAATGGGATTTTCAAATGGGGAAATGAGGTTGAAGTCTAGTTGGTAAACATCAAGAGGCACATGATGCAATATAATTTTAATCCCTTGCAAAATACCAAGCTTGTTAATTACCAACTCACCGATGATGCAAACCTTTGGTGGGTCCATCTCGAGAAGAAGGAAAAGGCGAGTGGGGAGCACCTACAATGGGACCAGTTCAAGGCACATGTAGAGAAGAAGTACCTAGGAAAGACACATTAACATAGGGAGTGGATGAGTATTACTCACTGAAGTAGGAAAACATGATAGAGGAGGAATATGAGTGCAAGTTTGTGAAATTTTACAAATATGTTGATGAACTCAACGAGGAGTGTCAAGTCGAGGGGTTTATTGGAGGAACTTAGCGACAATATTAGAGATAGGGTCAGGAATTTCATGTCAAAGACCCTAAGATAAGTGATACATATGACTAAGTTATGTGGAGGAGAGGCCCAATGAATAAAGGAAATAAGTGGAAGACTTAATCCAAGGATTAACCATCAGAAGACTCAGAGATATAAGTACGATCAATGAAACTCCAACCCAACACTGCCACCTAAGGCTGTCAAAAGTAACATGTATGGAAGTAGAATAGTTAGCCTTGAGGAATTTTTGGATGGAGTCCTGGATGAATTACCAGGGTTTCCACCAACCCACAAGATGAGTTGTAAGATAGAATAGATGTTGGAGGCCACTTGAATATCAAGTGCACATTACAAATTGGGCACCAATGAGCTATGCAAGCTTTAGATGCAATTGCAATAATTTCTAGACAAGGGTCTCATGGGCTCAACTACCTCATCTTAGGGACGTCCTATGTTGTTCATTGAGAAGAATAATAAGACCTTTTTAATGTGCATTGATTAGAATATGTTGAATAAGGTAACAATTAAGAACAAACATCTCTTACCCAAGATTGATGACTAGTTTAATCAACTTAAAGGGGCAAGGGCGTTCTCCAAATTGGACTTAAGATCTAAATATCATTAGATGAGAGTCGAAGAAACTGACATACCGGGAGCCCCCTTCAGAACTAGATATGGACACTATGAATTCCTTGTCCTACCTTTTAGATTCACAAATGCCCTCGCAATATCCATGAGATTATTTAATGATGTATTCTAAAAGTTGTTGGATATTTTTGTGTTGGTATTTATTGATAACATCCTGGTCTATACTGCGAATGATGTGGAGTACAAGGACCATCTCTACCTAGTGTTACAAAATCTGTGAGAGCACAAATTATATGCTAAGCTGACTAAGTGTGAATTCTTCAAGAAGGAGATGTAGTCTCTCAGACATATAATATCCAAGGAAAGACTGAAGTTGGACCCTAAGAAGATAGAAACTATATTTAGTTAGGAAACCCCAAAGAATATAGCAAAAATAAGGAGTTTTATGGGATTAGCTCAATATTATCAGAGGTTTATTGCAGGATTTTCAAAGATTATAGTTCATATATCGAAGCTACAAGAGAAATGAGTTAAGTTCCTCTAGAAAAACCTACACGAGGAAATATACCAGGACCCTGAAAGACTTCTCATGACAACACCTACGTTGATACTCCATGACTTCGACAAATACTTCCTAGTATGCGTCAATGTTAGTGGGGAAGGCATTGGAGGAGTACTCATGCAAGAAGGGAAAGTATTGAGATATGAATCAAGGATGTTGAATATTCATGAGAAGAAATGCCCAACTCAAAACTAGGATGTCCTTTCAATAGTACATGCACTATAAACATGCTGGCATTACTTTAATAGTAGGAAATTTAAATTGTGACATGAAAGTTTGAGATATTTGCAGACTCAACCCAAATTGAAAGCTAGGCAGTGACACTGGGTAGAATTTTTTTAACAAGCGTGAATATGTCATATTACACATAAAAGGAAAAGGGAATCTAGAAGCAAATTCCCTAGGCCGAAGGTTGCATGGCATCAAATAGAATTTCCAAGCAACTACGACTATGGCATACTATACATAAAAGGAAAAGAGAATATGGTATTGTCTCAATATGATTTGAGGATAATGATTGAAATGTGATCCAAGGAAGATAAGTTGTACCATGAGGTATGCCATACACTTTTGAGGAGGAATAATTGGACTGAGAAATAAATAAGGAAATATGATGACTATCATCTAGTCAACGATGAAATGTTGTTATAAAGGAATCAGACTTATGTGCCAAACCACAAGGATCTAAGAAGGCTAGTGTTTCACGAATCACATGATGCCCCCTATTCTAGGCACCTAAAGGACCAGATCACTTAAAAGCATCAAGAAACTATACTATTTACCAAGACTAAAATCATACACCACAACTCATGTGGCTAGATTCTTGGAGTACCAATATGAAAAGGTGGATCATTAACATTCAACTAGGAAGTTGAATCTCCTAAATGTATCATCTTGGAAGTGGGATTAAATATCCATGGATTTCATTTACAGATTAGCGAGTAATATAAGGGGTAATGGCTTAGTAATGGTAGTAGTCAACCATTTGACAAATATATCCCATATCATTTCAGCCAAGACTAATTATCAAACTTGCAATCTTGCTCAAATTTTCATCCGAGAAGTGGTAAGGTTGCATGGTGCACCAAAGTTGATCGTGACCAACCTTGACCTATAAGCTTTAACATAGTTTGTTTCATGAGTTGCAAACTAATTTTTAATAAAACCTACCATCTAAAGAGAGATATTCAAATGGAGAGGTTCAATATAATTTTGGAAGATACACTCAACATGTATGTAATGAATTAACCAAGGAGCTAGGAAGACTACCTCCCCCAATGGGAATCATCATTCTCCTTTGAGAAGAATCTATTCGAAGCCTTGTATGGTTGAAAGTGTAATTCTCTAGTTGGCCGGGACAACCTAGAGGCACGATTGACCTAAGAAAGTGACACACTAGAAGAGATAAAGAACATAGTCAAAAAAATGCAACAAAGTCCAAACACTACCTAGGAAAACTAGAAGAGTTATGTTGATAAAAATAGATCAGAACAAAGCTTAATCGAAGTCATAGAAAAAGTGTTCCTTAGAGTCAAGATGAAAATTAGTTCTTTATGCCTAGGAAAATGGATGAAATTGGCACCAAGATATTGTGAACCTTTTGAAATTTTGGTGCAGACGAGTGTCATTGCTTACAAATTGGCCTTATCATCATGTGTGGTGATTCGTAATGTTTTTCATCTATTATTTCTTAATAAATATGTGCTTGACCCTAACCATGTATTATAATTTGATGCTCTATAGACAAATGACACAAGGAAATTTCTCACTGAACCCCTAATGATCATTGATACTAAACAATAGTTCTTTTAGAACAATGTTATAGAGTGGATCAAGATCTACTATCATCACTATTCATCGGAATATGACAATTGGGTATTAGAATTGGAAATGAGAAGCTTTACCCTCATTTGTTTAATGATTAATCGAGTTAGGGGTCGTGGCCCTTTTTAGGAGGGGGGGGGGGATTGTAATACCCCTAGTACATTGTCATTGTTATGTTGAACCCAATTTTGGTTAGCCGTCAATTATTATACACCTTTTGATGTTTGTTATGATGGTGGCCACTTGATCTTAGAGCCTAGGGAGCCTTGGGAAGGAAAAAATACTTTAAAAAATGCTTGCCTAAGTTAAGTAAGGTAAAAATCCCAAAGGAAGAAAACCACAATTCACATTTTAACCACCTTTTGACACTTGTAATTATGTCCCTAAGATAAATTTACCCTAAGATTAATCTGGCAGGGAATGAAAAGACTAAGAGGTAATATTGGGAAGATTTGTTACACTCTTAAGAGATTAGAAAATAAAGTGCAACTTTGTTTGAGGGGGTTAATGAGGGGAATATGATGATGGAGGATTTTACCTTGAGGAACAAAACTGATTTATGGTTTTTCACTTATTGGGGAGAAAACCAATGGATCCTTTAATCCTATTCTGCATGGTTTAATGAGGTTGGGAGTATACTTGCCTAACTAGGGGTATTGATGCTTATTTTTCCAAGCTACTGTTTATTTTGGGCCCCTAGGACTCCACTGTTGAGAATGTTGCTTGCCTAACTAGGGTTTCTTATCAAAGGCTAGGATTATAGTAAGATCCTTGCAGAAGGGCACTACTATTGTGTATGATTCTTTTCTAACTAAGGGTATTCATCAAGGACATGAGTGACAATAAGATCCCTACACACCATAACCCTTAGAGGTTTTGGGGTTGTTGCAAGATATTAGGAGTCTCTCCACCACACTTTGTTTGATTAGTTGGATGTTTGGTATTTATGTTATTTTGAGTTGATTGATCCATTTACTAAGTTCTTTGTGTTCCTATCTCTAATCTCATTGAGATTGAACCTTGCTCGAGAGGCAATACCTTATTAAAGGGACTACATTATTTGGGTGGAAAATTAACCCTTGGATGTGATTTCCGCTCTTAGTTGGAAATTTATTTATGGAGTGTTGGTTTGAACTAGTGGCTATTCTTCATCAATGCAAATCGGTCATAAATACTTAGTATGCTTTTTTTTTCTATAGTTATTGTTGATGAATTGCTTTGTTGTAGTTCTGATGATATTGTTTAATAGTAAAATGGTATTGGTAGTTAAAGTGTTACACTTATTATTTTCAAAAGTTATTCAATTGGAATTGAGTTACTTGATTTAATTCTTAGAAGAAAAATAAACTATGCCAATGGAAGTGGCACCCTCCTATGAAGGAAGGCTATTACACCTCACCACCACCTACACTTGAACTAAGCAGGGCTTGATTGGAATTGGTAGAGGGATTTTCAGACTGATGGTCTTCTTTACTAGAGGAAGGGGGGCTTATTGTAGTGGCCTTGAAGACTTTCAACTCAACCAAAGCACCAATCATTACAAAAGGAATGTCATCCTAATTTAAAATGATAACAACTTACAACACACTCATAGCCTTCTCATAGTTCGGGTAAATTTATACTACATGGCAGGGATGCTAATCAACATAGGGGCTACATATTCAACAATTATAGATTCCCATAAGGTCACACCAATGCTTGTGGGATTGCACAACTGGTTGGTGGAGCAATTGAGGTTTCTGTAGGCTTCCTTCCATGATACATGGTGGCTTAGTGCTAAATGGTTGGAGTGTTTACTGCTTTTCAATGATAATGCGACGTCTAACAAGGAAATCTATAATGTTTTTTAGGCTCACCCTAAGCTATTGATATACAATGACAACATCATCCAAGATTTGATTTTACAAGGCTTATTGCAATTGAATTGTAGAAAGGGTGGACACTTGATCACTCACTAACAATATAAGTATTTCCTTATTCTTAAATCTAAATCAAGTAGAGACTTGTATTGCAATTATATCATTTGATAACATGAATGGAAGCAATGAAATATCAACAAGATTCCCAACATACATCTTAGGTATGATATGGCTACAGTATTTGTTTACAATAATCTTTAAAGTAGATTCATAGTGGTCGATGAGGTACCCGAGGATTCTGATGGAATCCCTAGTGGTCACCACTATGCTAATGTGCCAAGCTTGAATAAATTTTTCATCGATGGTAATATTATTCTCATATTTATGTACCCTCCAAAGTGAAAACATTGTGAACACCAAATCCCTGTTATCTGAAGAGTTGGTGTTGTGGCCCACTAGGGGCTTCTAATGTAATATGGTGAAATATAATAATACATATCTATATATGAATGGGTAGCATATAATTTGGGTGTCCCTCACTACATCCACAAACTCATTCATAAGGAACTAGAAATAGTTAATCGTGGTGTCATGCATGCATGCGTCTACAACATATAAGGTATCTAGAGTGCATTCCCCATAACTTGACTTCTTCATTGTCTAACAATTCAAAATTTGAAAATCCCTTTTGATAATGTGATTGTTGATATTCTTTATATCAACACCCTTGTTATGCCAAGTCATGCCATATTTAACATGTATATTGTTTCTCCGATCTTTTTGGCCCTTTTCTTACTCTAGAAGGTTGTTGTGACATCTGGGCCAATGTCAAAAACACCATTGAATTTTTTATGGCCTAGACATTAAAAGGGTCAAAATAAATATCCATCTATAGGTTCCCTTGGTATACACAATTGAACAAGAATATAATGCATCAAGCCACTTCATATGTTTTGCTAAAGGCGAGGGCCTTTAGAACATTCACCAACATGGAATTATGCAACTTGAAATTTTTACCTCCAATCCATCTTCATCTAGCATGTTCACGTTATAACTATCAACAAATAAACATATGGTTGTAGTGCTAGAAAAATCTCACCATTTATGAAAACATGTTTAATCATCTTAGTGGTTTTTACAGTTTTTTGCAAGTACCCAATCTATGTGACTCTGTGATCCATGACCTCATCCAAGATGGTTCCCTTTCATCTGGTCTTGATTCTAATATTCACCTTCCCCATGTCCAATGTCAAATGGATGCAACAATGATGATACATTAATACAAAGGCATGTTGAAGTCATAAGGCGCTTTGATTGTCACATTAAAATAAAACATATGTTAGGAAGTGCTTAAGAAGTGAACACCTTTGTTGAACAACTAAAAGCATAAAAATGGAATGAGCCAAAAGTTTCCATGTCCAAACATTTATAGCCAAAATTAATTTACGATGGGTAGGTATGCCTTAATGGGCATTGTAGGTTTTAAACCTTTACAATATAACAATGCACATATATATTATTTATACAACAAAAAGAAAACAATAACATTCACACACAATACTAAGAAATTTACCATGGAAACCTTTAACCGGGAAAGCCAACAAATGTTTAGAGTTGTACCTCTAACTCTCATTGTATTAACTTCACCATTACAATGCAATATATAGGATCCTACAACATCCAAAACCCTATTCCGTTGACCCATATTATATTCCTTAACCAGAATCACATTACAATGGGCTAAAAAAAAATGGCCAAAAAACACCAAAAACAAAGCCAAAAACGGACAAAAGAACAACCCATTTTATTTTTTCTCAAGGTCTATACCCCCAAACCCCCAAACAAGGTTTGGGAAGCCCCCCCTTCCATTACAGTGTACGATATATGGGATAATCATGCAAAGAATATAACACATACCCAACAAGCATCATTGACGTTTTCATGATTCAATTCTCTTTTTCAATGAGTGAGTCAGATCAATGGCATCACATAATCTTGAATTTTTTTTTCAATAAATGTGTCAAATCACCCCATCAACATTTCACTCGAAAGATTTAACATTAAATAAAAAAAATCCAATCAACCACATCACTTAACCTAGTGTGCTCCCCATGTGAATTCTACTTCATGTCACAACCCCGACTCTATGAAATGCCATTAGCTTTATCAAGTGCTCCTAGACTGACTATTCTTCTGGCATATATGTGGTTTGGGGAATAAATATACTTGGAACAAAAAACTCAGTTAGCACCACCAATTCTCTACCATATACTAGTCTAAGAGGCATAATTTTGGTGAGCTTATTGGTGTTAGTCCAATATACCCAAAGTA
>JZKD02S0357337.1:151235-175230 GCA_000966675.3 Picea glauca | reverse complement strand
TTGTAAGGCACACTCTCCAAAGAATCAAAACACACAATAGTATCTTGTGATAGGGAGAGTTCAAATCCACTTTCTACATTTTTTCATGGGAAGCCCTTCTAACACAAGGGTCAATCATGAGGTCGCATTAAGACTGATAGAGTTACTCACCCTGCTTTGTCAGTCTTAGTGTAGAGATTACACGTATTATTGGGGGTCACTTGAGAAGAAAATCCTGTGGGGACCTTCTCGAGTTGATTTCGGGCTAGATACCCTACCTTTGCGCGTGGATCAGACTGTCGACTGCTTCCCCATGCATCATTGTCGTAATTGGTAACATTAATAGCCTATCTCTTTAGGGTATTTACACGAGGTGACCGTGGAAGGGCAAGTCTTCATGGTACCTAGAATCTACGTTGGACAAAATCACTCGGGCTCCTTGGAGGGTATACCCACGATTATGTGTGGGAGATTGCACCAGGGTGTAAGTCCGTTAAGAAGGTCATCAACGTAAATTTTCCACCCGCTTTATCCCAACCCCTTCTTGTCTTGATTTCATGACATTGGATTTCATCACCAACTAGTGACTTCAAAATAAAAAGGTTTGTTTGCTTGTTTTGATTTCTAGATTTTATTAGTGAGTGTTGTTTTTTTCTCTATTTGGCCATAGATTTGTTTTGTTCTTTATTTGGTGTGTCCAAAATCAACCCTATCCGTTCATGTAGGATGCAAGGGATACCTCCGAAAGACCCATAATATTACGTTCCTTTGCTTCCTAACTCACCAGAGGGATCTCTTGAAGGAGAAGTCAATAACGACATAGCCTCTGAGATTGGAAGTTCAACTCCATTAGAGGAGTCAACACTTCCCGTAAATCCGCTATTGAGTGTTGAACAAGCTCCAAATTTGCTTCGGATAAATTCATCGGGAGACGTTTTTTCTGACGAGCATATTGAAGTACCTACTGGACCTCATGTAGAGTCTGGTGTGGACGATCCTCTTTTTCAAAGTGAATCGTTTAGAACCTTGGTTCATACTACTGGAATTTTTAATCCTAGCTATGTCCCTATCCGTATTTTTTGGAGGTCCTCTTTGGGACACAATATTTTTGATAAACTAGGAATGAGTCCTAATGAACCTATGGCATCACAAACGCCTGTGACTTATACTACTTATACAGTACCTGTAGATCATTTTACTAGCACAACTAGTAATGTCGTCACAGTTTCAGACTAATTATTGGTTGGTTCTCACTTGATTCTTCCTCTCCAGATGGCTAGCCCTACCCTAGTTCCACAAGATACACATGTTTCTGCAGGAAATATGGTGATCACTCAAACTCCTATCAGAACACCACTTCTGCTTAGATAAAATCCGTCACTTCCTCCTGGGTATAATGATTTGAATGCTTCCATTTCTATTCCTACCCAGAATCCATCCATAGGGTCTAATCTCTTTGTTTCCCCTGGGTATAATGTTGCTAGTCATTTTGTTCCTACACCTACCCAGGTTCTCTCCTCCACCTTTGCCTAGAGGATCTAATCGTCCTGGCCCTAGTAGCTCCAATCAATTTGGAGGCACCAGTCATTTTGTCACTTCTGGTTTTCAGATTCCTATTGGAGGGAAACCTCAAGTTGGGGGACAACCCCGAGTTGGGGGGCAACCTCAAGTTGGAGGCCATAAGCCAGTTTATGGGAAAAGTATACCTGCATTACAATCTCAACCTTAGAATATTTCTTTCCAAGGGAATAAAAAACCGTCTGGGGGGCAACATCCTCAGGTTAATTCTTTTGTACCACCTAATTTCGGACAACCGTATCTAGGTTCTATGAATCCTACTTGGGGCCAAATTTTTCAGTGTAATGCTCCCTTCCAAGGGAGCTTACCTAGTCAACTAACTCCTGTTGGCTATTTGACTCAGAATCCTCCACAACCGAATTTGTCGAGACTATCTAACTATCTACAGACTGCTTATGGTCCTACTAGTATACCTACGGGACTTTCTCCTCAAAACTACCAGTTTCCTCAAGTGAACAGATAGTTGCCCTTTCTTGCTACTTTGGATTTATCGGATTTATATAGGATTTTGAATGATCCTATTTTTCATTCTCCTTATTGGCCCATCATACCGGCCAAATTATCATCTGACATTCCTAAGTTTGACGGTTGATCAGGAGAAGGCCCAAATAATCACGTCATGACATTCCATCTTTGTTGTTCATCCAACTCATTGATGGATGACTCTATAAGATTCAAACTTTTTCAATGAAATCTTACGAGTTCAGAAGCCAAATGGTATATTGAGTTACCACGAGGATTATTTAATGAATTAAATACCTTAACCATGGCCTTCTTAAAGCATTACCAATTTCCAATTCAATATGAGACAGGAACTGAAATTTGAGTTCATTTAAACAATCCTCTTCCACTCATATTTCTGATCATATTCATGAGTGGACGAGAAGAAGACGCTTAATCAAAGTTCCTCTTCCTGATCAACTGTTGTCTGAGTGGTTTACCAAATCGCTCATTGGTCCTATAGCCCATGATGTTGCCATGGGTGGTGTCGTCACTGAAGAGTAGGTGATTAGTCGTGCTCAATCTCTAGATCTTGTTTATTCACAAATGGGCACACTATATGACTTGATCCCTGATGCCCCTCATCCTTCTACGAATCCTACCCCAACACCTCTAGTAGCTTCTAACGTTGTTGATGGAGTGATTGACACTTTTCATGATGAGACTCAGTCTAAACAAGACAATCATACCAATCCCAAGTCTACTACTTCTAATGTACAAAATACTCCTAATCCCACTCCTTCCTCCGGTAAAACCTCTGAAGTTAATTCGGTTCAATCTAAACCTACCGATAAAAATAAAAATAAAAATAAAGGGAAGGGTAGGAATAAGGAGGAAAAAAATAATAATCAACAATCTGAGAAACCCAAAACATAGCTTGCCGATGACAAAGATAAGCGTAAACCTAGTTATCCTTGCCTTATCCGTGGTGAGGATCATTATACGAAATATTGTCCATGACATGTTGAGGTTACTAAGTTCCTGCAAGGATCCAGAACACCTCATACACCTATTGTCTTGTCACAACCGTTTCCTTCTGAGCAACAGGCCCAATTGGTCATTCATGACCAACCTTCTCCCTCTACCACATCTTATGTCCTTATATGTACTAGTGACTCCAAGAAGAACGAAGTTGTAGTCACAACTCGATCCAACGATTATTCTCCTTCGAAAGAGAAAGTTGATGATTTACCACTTCCGTTGGTCCAACCTCCTCCACCGACTTCACCTCCAAATGGTCCTCTTCATCTCGAACGACCGGGCCTAGATACAATTCTTCCTCCTCCTCCCAAGGGAGTTGTTCGAAAGTCCTCATTTAATCCTTACACACGTGCTGCCCAAAACTACATTATTGTAGAATACCTTGCGCAAGCACCCTCTGCGATGTTAGCTCTTTAAGTCCTTCAAAGTTGTCCTACTCAACATAAGGTGTTGTTAAAGGCTATTGGTGGAATTGACCCTACCGATACTAATTTAAGAATCTTTGACTTGGAAGATCATATTGCAAGGCTTCCTCCTCAATTAGCGTTCCAGATACAAGTTGTTGTGGAAAATAAGAATATTTTTCGAAATGTTATTGACAAAGGAGCCTCGACTTGCGTCATGTCCATCACTTGTTGGAAAGCTATTGGCTCTCCTACCCTTACCGAGTCACACAATTCTCTTAAAGATTTTAATGGTATAGGGTTTAAACCTTATGGTGTTCTTCCTTCATTGTCTATTATGTTAGAAGGTAAGGCGATTAATGTTGAGGTTGAGGTCTTTGATGCACCTCCTGGTTACAACCTTCTACTTGGTCGTAGCTGGATTGATTCCATGTGTTGTTCCAGAGTCTATACTTAAGTCTTAGAAGTATAGTGTCTAGGCATCCGAAAGTGAGTGAGGGGTAGAGAAGGAAGAAATGTCAACCTTCGGCAAGGGAAGCTAGGGTTGATTTCTAGGTTGTTGTCTAGCTTCCAACTGTTCCTGGATGTTTATATCTCTTTCAATCGCTGCCCACAAACGTTCCAGTTTGACCCGGGTAGTGGCTGTTTTAAGAATAATATCAAAAAGATTCAGGGCAAAATGTGTTTGATCTGATAGTCCGGGTTCAATATTAGGTTGTCTTGTCACAGGGACAGTCATAGAGGAACATGATGATAAGAAAATCTCAAAGAAACTTTTAGATGCTGTCTCGATTTTGGTCATATAAAAGGAGAGTTATAGCTCCAGTAGTGAAAACAGGGTGCAAACCAAAGACCCTTTCCTGTAACTGAGTTATATTTTAATAAATGTGTATGAGGTGTAAGAAAAACATTAAGCTATCTATCATGTAAGGCTCCTATCAAGGGAGAATATCACTTATAAACAAAAGAAGAAAAAGATAAAGAAATAACCTGATGAAGCATAAAATATATATAGAAATCTAAAATGTTCACTGGTGTTATACCTGCTGATAGCCGGTACAGAGAAAAAATGGTAAACAATATAGAAAACTAGAATTTATTCACTATAGTAGAGGTTGTACTAAATTATAGCGAAGCATTCATCAAATACATATATGAAATGAAATGACATATGAAATACAAGGAAACAAACTCATAACACAGTCGTGATGGAATCGAGAATCTTTGGATTTGCTTTATACTAACTCTCGAGGGAGAAAAATCTCTATTACAATCAACCAAAAAGGTCCAGCCCTTGCTCTTTCCTTCTATTGTATATTTATACAGATTTACATATGATGGAATCTCAATCGTTCCAAGATTTTCAGTTACAATGAGAAGGAGATCAATCGTTTCATTTCTTTATCCTATGTCTTTATTTGGTACCAGAAGCCTGCACTCTCACATGCTCGATACAAGTGACACATTTTTCCACCAGCTGAGATATCAACCTTGAAGGTTCCGCTTGACAATTGGCCTAAAAAATGTAACAATATCTGACTAATTGCGACAACCTTTCTTCCATCTGTTGGTCTAGGGTGTCAATAGCGCACAATTGCACACTTGGCTTAATCATACATTTATCTGTTTGAACTATGTCTGCCATAGTTACTTGTGAGATTTCGGCCAAATCTGTTTCTTCTTTTTCATTTATATCAAGCGAGAGTTTCCCCATATCCATTTGGCTCAGTGTCTCAGCATTACTCTCGCTATCAATGCCTAACAGATTTCCATCTATGGAACCGAAAGCCTCTTCACATGATTTCCTTACCTTCATGGCTTGCAATTTGGCTTCTGATATGCTGTGTTCCCATTCTTTTAACAAAATATTACCTTGGGTCTGTTCCCAAATGGAAAACTTAGAACTTTTTCCTGATTCCCTGTTTGCTGTAGCTATTATAGCCTCTTGAAATGCGACCCGAGCTGCTCCAACTTCTCTCTCTCTGACAAATAAGTTTTCTAATACATGATCAATAAGAAGACAATTGTCCCGAATCGTCTCTACCTTGGCGAGTAAACTTCGCTGGGCTGCAGAAACTCTGCTCTGAATCTCCATAGCCTGGGATTGGAATATCCCGATATTTATGATTTGGCTTTCGACGAAATCTAATCTAACCTGTAGCTGCTCAATCAAGTCTTTTTGCTGGCCCACCTATATCTAACTGGTCTGAGCTACCAACTCTGCTTGTTCGAGCTTAGCTTTGAGCAGCTCAATTTCCTTTTTGTCGACCATTCTTGCTTGTTCTATTCCTGCGCTTTCCTGGTCCTTGGTAGCCTCCTTTGCTGTGGCTAGTTTAGCTTCTAAGGTTTTGATGAGGCGATTTTTTCACTTCAACTGATTTTTCAAAACCCCGACTGAAAATTGGTTTGCCATAGCATATGCCCCTAATGTCCTGGCTATTTCTGTAGCAAACTCTTCTTTCTTCTTATCTTTCCCATCGGTCAACACCTTGAACTTGTTGGTTGTTGATCCCTCTTCTTGATAGAATTCTCTTTTTACCAGAGCTTTTCTCTTTTTATCAAAAAAGAACTCATTCAGAGGGAGCTCTTCCATCCTTATAGGTCTCAATTCTTCGTTGAAAATCCACCCTGCGTCTATGTTCCCTTGAGTTGACTGTAAGGGAGTAATGGAGGCGATGGGATCTCCAATTTGCTTAGCTTACTGGCCTGGAGTGGTAATTGGAGTTTGCTTTTTTGGCGGATTGAGAGTTTTTATTTCCGGTTTCGGACTCTTAGTTTGCTCCTCCCCGTCCCGGTGTTCTTCTTTTCTGGGTGCTGAATCTTTTGAGCCCTCGACTCCTTTTTGTTGCACCACTACTGTTATTGGATTTTCACCCTGCAATACTGGGGGAAGACAACTCCGTTGATGTTCTTGGAATTTTAAAACATCAGCCCTTTCTTCAGGAGCCAGGGCTTGTATCCGAGCCAAAACCTCGGCATAAGATCTCGTGCCTCAGAAAATGTCATTCAAGGGCGAATTTTCATGCTCAAACCTTTTAAGCCCGTAATTGGCTAAGTGGTTACTTACAACCCTATTTGGATCGTGCTTCTTGAATTCAACATGAACCAATTTTAGGTCTTCCAGGGCTGCTGCCTCAGCTTTAGCATGCCTGAAATCTAACAAAGAATAGGAATGCAGATGAATAGGAAAAGGTGGCCATACCTTCTTGGAATATCCCTTAAGCTCCTTTCTTACACCACCGATTACGGTTTGTCTGGCAACCTCACGGCAAGCCAGCCTATCGGGTATGAATAATGGTAAGGCATTCGGAGGAACATAAGCGTAAAAAACCCTAAGATATGAAAATTCCGCTTCCATGTACCAGTCGACTATACTGCTCAGATTTACGTGATACTGTCTGAGATCCTGGGTGGCGGGTGGCCGAAGATAGTGACATGCATTGGTACCATCACCTAGTTAAATATTTCATACACAAAATCTGAGGCTTTGTCTTCCCACAACTTTGAGTGGTAGATGTGGATGGGCTCAGCCTCCGATGGAGTCCAACTCCAACTCATCAAGGGAAAAGGTGTGAGAAAAAACACGGCGTCCATGATATATGTAGAAATAAAGAATGATGCAATCTTTCCGCTCTCCCTCTGCGCTCGATACTATGTAACTCGACTGGTCAAGCTATCAGACAATAGTTTAGCCCAATTAAAGGAACAATCTTCGGCGACCGTGTGAATTAGAGGCACCCATTGAAGGAAAAAATGTGTGGTGTCCTCTCTCCCATATAATCTGCAGGTCATCATAGCAATATATTAGAACTGTGGTTCCAGAGAAGCTATTGAATATATACCATTACTGTCCGCCTTGAACTTCGCAGGGTGTGAAACCCAATCTTTGATTAAACCAGGCATAGTCTTGTCGTATTGCACACATTCCTTCTGTTTAAAATTCTCTAGGAATTCGACATTGTAAACAAAGTTCGACACGACTGGCAACTTGTACATAGCCTGCAATTGTTCGGGTCTGAAAGTCCCAATGGTGACCCTCTGCTCATTGATGATGGTTCTGGTTGGTATATCTACATGGTATAATGCCCACTAGACCATATCGTAATAAGGGAACATACATGGCCTAGCTGCCACTTTATGCATTTGAGCCTCAACAACGATCTTATACTTGGTGATCAGGTTGTCTTTTCAATTTCCACTAGAATCATCCGAAACATCTACCAATTCAGACTATAGAACCTCATAAATATGTGACCAGGTCCTGATAGAGTCGACGCTTCGAGGTGAAGTATCAGAAACATTGTTTGAACCTTATCCTGAAACCTCAACAATGGCTTTAGACTCTTTTCACAGGGCCATGGCAGGGGATTCTACTTTAGCTCTCCAGTGATAAAAATATGTATACATACGGAAATTAGTTCGCTCATGAAAAGTTGGCTCTGCGTAGAATAGAAATGAAATTTGAAACAACAAATAAAAAATCCATGTCTTCGACTATTTAAAATTAGGTCGTCCTTAGGGATATAATGGTCAGATCGTTCTTAAATATAAATTTAGAAATAAAAATCAAACCCTTACTTGTCAATTCGCCTCATTTCTAATTAATGTCATAAAGTTTGACAGTTCGTAATGCAAGTTGGCGCAAAGAGAGTTTAAAAATGCCTCGGAGACTGTGCATATTAATTTTCGTATTAAACAATGAAAATGTCGGCTTAGCTTAATTAATCAGGCCTTTTTTTTGAATTTTAATTAATCTTTCATCTCTCGCCTCATCAGCAGTTTTCGCTTTAAGCCTTTGAACCTCTAAGACCCAAGATTGCGATATTTAGCTTTGGTTAATAAAAAGCGTAACCATGATTAGGTGTTTAATTAATTTCATTGTTATTTATATCGTGACTTCGCGACTTGGAGCTTCGAAGGTATAGCTCCCAGGAGGCTCGTATGCTGAGTTGCGAAATCGCGAGATCGCGATGAAATGATTAAATTAAATTGGAGGATAAAACTGGATTAAGTGTTTAATTAATTACGTTTCTATTTTTATCGCGACTTCGCGACTCGACGCTTTGAAGGTGTAACTTTTGAGGGAAAATACGCCGAGTTGAAAATTCCCGAAGGAGCTTAATCACGGGTAAAATTTTTACCTTTAACATTAACCCGGGTTACTAAAACAAGAATCTCGCGGTTTTGGCTATCGGGGTTACGACGGTAAGACTTTTGGAGCTAGAAAACGCCGACACACGAAATCCCGATGATGCTTAGCTACGGTTTAGAGTATTTTTACTCTCGGTAAGGATTTGGGTAACTTTTTTAATACTAGTTTGCCATTTTGCCCCTCGGGACTTGTAAACTATGTGATCTATAACTCCCAACATGCGACATCCCAAGGTTCAAAAGTAGAGACTCGTTTAACGATTAAAAAATAAATCTTGCCTTGAGAGTATGATAACTGTCGTTGCTTGCGCGATGAGACTTCTGAGATTTTGGGAAAAATATGAAAACCGACTTTCTATTTCAAACATTATGATATGAAATTTTAAAACAGGCTAAAGAAACAAAGGTGGCTCCAACATAGGCTCCAACTAGGTATCCCGTTTTCCTGCAAGACGAGAAGAACAGTAGACCACGTGCCTATATTGGGTAAATGGAGTCAATGGCTTTAATGCAGCGAAAATGTTCCCTAGAACAGGATACCGAAGGGGAAAAGGACTTTGCTTTTTACTTTTGAAAAGATTTTCAAAACTCAGATACTTTTTAAACTCAGCTGTAGTCCCCTTCACGACTTTCTCCTTCCTGTTACTGAATTTAGGTATGCATTAAGACAATCAAAACAATTCTAGGAGACCCAACAGATCTTGTGGCTATCGGCTTGCATCAAAAGAAGAAAATTATATGTTTTTAATCAGGAAGCCCTGTCTGAACTTGGGATGTAGATAAGGTTTTAAAAAGAATTGGTTACCAGAGTAGAGTGATATTCATGTATAACAGCCTTACAGATATACCAGATATTGCTTCACTGCCATCGAGCTTGTTCAGTACCCCGGTGAAGTTCTCTGGCCCTTTTTATTGAATTTCCTTTCACCACTTCAGAATATATTTATGCATTTAAATGCTGAGACGAGGGCAATCATTTCTAAATTTCCTTTCATCGTCTTTTGGATTATATGGGGGCAATCATTTCTGAATTTCCTTTCACCACCTGTCTTATAATTTTCTTTTTTAGAGCGCGAAAATGGGGGCAATCAGTTTATATGAGGGCTGATATCTGTGTAATATTTTACATTGTAGGTCTGTCAACTTACTTTGATTACTCGGTACCAACCTTTCCTTAACTTTCAAAACACCTTCGTTCGCAGGGAGAAAGGGAAAAAATGATTTTTTGGGGGTGTTCTATTTGAGCAAGCCTCAATCCTCCGAAACTGTTGAAAAAACTAGAAAAGTTAGGATCACTTAAGCGTCACTTTGTTTAGCAGGGGATCGAGGAGTTGTGAAGACTAGCTTACTTTTCACAATCTGCTTTGAAGCTTTCGAGGTTAAAACAAAATCTCTTCCCCCTACGTATGTGAAACTAGAAAGATGTCGACTTTCAAAGGTAAACCAAAAAACATAAAAGGGTGACATATGGAGGTCTATAAACTGAAAAAACGGAGGTCAAAAGTTCAGAACTAACTCTTGAAAATATTTTTCAGGGGCGCTTTACTTTGAGTGACTTGTTTACTTCATCTTATTTTATTTTTTATTTTTTATTTTTTTTTGTAAACGATTAACCAGGGAAATGTTCTTTTATTTTTTAGTTCAGACGAAGTCACTATATCTTATGAGTTTGTCTTGGTTTTCTTTGATATCCCTTCAGAACAAGTCTTTTAAGGAATTCTCACCTTTATCTTACTATTTCATTTTCTTTCCAAACTATCAAAAATCTTTTATATCACTTGTTTAAGCCAATTTATTTTCCGATACACGACCTTCTGTGTACCTCTCCTGCTCGTTTTGTTTGCAGCTGGAAACCTATAAAAAGGCAAATATGAAGGTTATCGAGGTTTTTTGAAAGGTTTTGATAATTTACGAAAAGAAAAGAAAATCAAAATAACAATGCGTAATGAAATATTTATACATGTGTAAAAAATTCTGTATATGAAATATACAATATTTTTTTTGGCGACTGCTTATGTCATATAATGCTTCAGGTAACGCCCGTTGACAGGGGCGTTGAGGATTTCACTATCTAGATTTTCTAGTAGGAAATAATTTTTTCCTTCGAGAGCCGAGACTCTAAATGACCCATTCCAGAGGTGATCAAATTTACCATGTTTCACTGTTTCTTCCCTCCTTGCATCCCACCTTAAAACTAAATCACCTGGGAGGAAATCTCTGTCCTTTGCCCTAAGGTCGAATAATGCCTTCATGTCATCTTGATACTTTTTCAACCTTTCATCTACTTCGATCCTATGCTGTTGAACCTCGATTAGCTGGTTTATCCTCCTGGTGACATGATTAGGTTCTTCTTTCTGATCTTGCCACAATTTCATCACAGGGAGCGCTAAATTTATAGGTAACACCGCATTTGTTCCATATACCATCTGAAAAGGGGAAATACCAATAGACTTTTTTGTGCCTATGTGATTCACCCACAAGGCGTACTTTAAATGCACATGCAAAGACCTTTTGTTTTCATCCAACACTTTCTTAATTATATTGATTAGGATTTTGTTGGATGACTCGGCCAGTCCATTTCCTTGGGGGTAGTACGCTGTAGAATGGCCAAGAACGATATTATACTTTTGGCAGAAGCTGATCATAGCCATAAATTTGAAATCCCGGGCATTATCTGTGACTATCTTTCGGGGGCAGCCAAATCTTGAAAAAATATTGTCTTCTAAGAAATCTATTACCACCGAGTCAGTTGCCCTTTTGGTTGGAATAGCTTCCAACCATTTAGTAAAGTAGTATGTGGCAGTTAAGATCCACTTGTGTTGGGCGCTAGAATGTGGATTAATCTCGCCTATAAAATCTAGCCCCCATTGTTGAAAAGGGGCTTCAGTTTTGACCAGAACCAAAGGTAGTGCTGGGAGTTTCTGTTTGCCTGCAAATAGTTGACAAGGGTTACAAGCTCAGAACTTGGCATTGATGTCAGAGAAAAGTTTTGGCCAGTAATACCCAGCTCTCAGAATTTTGTAAGCTGTGGCCCTCCAAGCGTGATGTCCTCCACACAATCCTTTGTGAAATTCACTTATAACCCTTTCTATTTCCGATTCGACTAAGCAGATTAACAAGAAACCGAGTGGGTCTTTCCAATATAGTTGATTTTCGACAATACAATACTTAACCGCATGAAGCTTTAAAGTCCTGGATTTTGATGGTGATAGTTCACTCGGGCATTTTAGAGTCAGTAGGTAGGATACTGTGTTTCTGTACCATTCTGATGATACGAACTTCTCCTCAATCTTAATTACATTTGTTCATTCATCAAGCTCGTTTATGTTCATGTCTCCCTCACATTCCTGTAGGCAGTTTATATCCAGAGCTCTGAGATTTGATTCAGAAAAAAGTTTGGCTAGGCCTTGTCCCTTTATCAGTTTAGTAGGTTTGATTTCTAGGTCAAATTCTTGAATCTTGGCAAGCCATCGTCCTCTCTTCCCATCGCTATCTGGTTGTACCAAAATATCTTTCACAGAACTTGTAGGTACGTATGCAATTATCTTGGAGTGTAATACATATGTTCTAAATGCCTTCAGTGCTTTTACCATGGCGTACGCTTGTTTTTCTATTATATCATATTTAAGTTCTGCATCTTTGGGGCTCTTGCTGAAAAAGGCGATCAACTGTTCGAAACCCTCTTCATTTTTCTGGAGGAGCACTGCAACAATCGTGTGTTCGGAGGCAAACGAGAAAATAAGAAAATCTTTTAGATAATTGGGGCTTTCCAATACAGGTGCCTCGGCTATGACTTTCTTAATTTGTGAGAATGACGCTTTGGCCTCTATTGTCCACTTTACTTCGCTGTTCTTTTTCAACATATCTGTGATCAATTTTATAATTTCAACAAAATTTGGGATAAATCTTCGTAAAAAAATATTTTTCCTAAGAAAGATTGAATTTCTTTTACATTTCTAGGAATGTTTATAGTGTCTATCGCTTCAAACCTCTTAGGATAAATTTTAATTCCATAATTAGATACAATATGACCCAAAAGTTTCCTTTCTTGCATGGAGAAGTGTGATTTCTTGGGATTTAAGGTCAGACCAAACCTGTGGCATTTTTCGAATGTTTGTTTAAGATGTATCAAATGATCTTCGTCGGATCTGGAGAAAATCGTTAAATCATCGAGATACATGACTACGGATTTATCTCGCTCTCCAACGAAAGCGATGTCCATAGCGCGTTGGAACGTGGCTCCTGCATTCATCAAACCGAAAGGCATTTTATCATACATGAACGTACCCCAAGGGGTAGTAAAAGATGTTTTTTCTTTGTCATGTTCATTCATGGCAATTTTATTATATCCAGAGAAACCGTCAATCATAGACATCATGTTCGCCCCAACTACCCTTTCTAGCACGTGATCCATTTTAGGCAGTGGATAGTTGTCTTTAAGAGAGGAATTATCTAGATTTATGAAATCCACACACAGTCTAATTTCCCCACTCTTTTTTCTGACCAGGACCAGGTTTTCCACCCAGTCAAAATATCTCAGAGGTACTATAATTTTCACCTCTAAAAGCTTCTTCACTTCTCTCTCGACCACAGACAATAAAATGGGGTTGATCTGCCAAAGCTTTTTTCTAAAAGGTTTTACCCCAGGCTTTAGAGGTATCTTGTGATCGATCACGATAGTGTCGTAGGTTCTTAACTCGTCGTAAGACCAGGCGAAAACGTCTTTAAATTGTCTGAGTAGGTCCTTATACTTGCCTTTTATTTCAGGGGGGAGGAGTTTAGATATTTTAACCATCCCAGACTCTTCTTTGGTTCCTATGTCACAGTCATCGACCTCTTCTGGTTGGGGTTGAAAGGTGGATTTTACAGGTATGTCGTTTTGATCAAATAGTCTTTCCAAAGGGATCAGTCCTTTCGAAATCTGGTTATTTTTTAGGACCAACATGTGATGATTTGCGATTTTGTCTTGGAAAGCTTGAGGGTCCTCTCCTTCTTGCATGATCCATATCTGGTCATTTTGATTTTCTTGATCCACGTGAGTTTCGAAAAATTCACCTACTGCTTCAAGAAACTTCTTAATTTGTTCATCATCCTCAAAAACATGCCAGTGCTGTATATTATCTGGTATAGATGGTCTGTGTCTTATCTCTATGTGATACTTCAATTTAAAGGTTGTAGGAGGAGTGAAAGTTGAATCTGCCTTAGCTAATGCATCGGCCTGTAAGTTTTCTGTGCGTGGGATGAAGTGGACATTTACAGACAAGAAAAAGTTTCCCATCATATCCCAGGTACAATTTCTGTATGATCTTAATATGGGATGCTTGGCTTCGTATTGCCGATTTATTTGTTCCCATCAACCATCTAAACCATCGTCAAAAGATAAGATACAATTTCCTAAATCTTGATCTACAATGTAAATAGGGAAATTGTTCGGATTTTGGGGCTCACTTACTGTGTATGCTAACCTCGTCTCCCTGTACAACCGAGTAAATTTCCCACCAAACACAGGAATCATGGCGTATGTCATATCTAGTTGAAGAGAACCCCCCATCTTGGCTCCCCATGACCTAGACAACAGTAAGTTGTACTTGGGGGGAATATCAACAATGACCACATCCATCAAGATGCTCTTAACTGGGACCTGTACCAGGGTGACTACTAAATCCTTTATCATTCCCATACACTTACCTTTCTTTGAATCAAATGAGTATAGATCTCCGTAAGGTCTGGTGATCTGGAGACCCAACTTTTCCATAATAATTTTAGGCATCACGTTATGTGAGGCTCCGGAGTCTAGCATGCAATTATGTAGTAGTTGATCGTATACATTTAAGGTGATATAAAAGGGAGCAACAGTGTCTTTTGCCCCTTCAAAATGTGGACCAAAAGTGATGTTGGGCTTATCATCTTCCAGCTTCAAAATGTTAGATTGGCTTTCTAGCTCTAAAACGCCTATCACTTTGGTAATCTGGTTTCGATAAACTGGGTTTTTCGCTAACTCTATGAGAGGAATTGGTATCTTAATTTTATTTATCTCGTTTTCGAAACTGAAAAACTCTGCTCACCTTGTCTGTTTCTCTAGTTGGGACTTCCGAATCCTTCTTTTCCAACTTATTCATCTGGACTGCCTTATTACTCATGATCTTGGTTAAAGGTGTATTTGTATTAGCTGCTTCGGTTTCCTGTGTTTTGGTCTCAACCTTTTCTACTTCGAGTTCTTGCGCGTTTACTACTTTTGCTTTGCTGTTAGGTAACAAAATTTCTTCTAGTGTAGGCTCATAAGTTTGACCTCTTGGGAGAATTTTCTTAGGTTGAGTAGTTGAAATAGGTTTACCCTTAGATCTCAAGTTATACCTGGGTTGGACCTCGGCCATTATCATACCGATTTCTTCATGATAACTACAAAGTTCAGTATAATCTCTTTCTTCAACCTCAATAGATGATTGTTGAGTGTTTAGAGATTTTTCATAATCCTCTCTAGTCAGATAAGGTTGTGTGCAGTCATCACCCAAGTTTGTGACATCATCATCTGAATATCCGAAATCTTGGAGATCATTTGCTCCTATAAAATTTTCGTTCTTTAGGGGAGTTTGTATTTTCTGATCTTCGTTTTTTATTTTTCTTTGCTGATTTGGGGGATTGGGATTTTTCCTAAAATCCTTTTTGGTGAAAGAATCAACTTTGGCCTATTCTAGCTCCATTCTGGATATCTTATTAGACAGTTCTTTCATTACCCTGGCCATATCGTCTACTTTGTCATCTGTGTATCTATTAGACCTTGATGGCCCTGCTTGTTCTCTAAAGTGTCTAGTTTCTCGGTTTCCCACTTCTACTTTAGCTTTCAACTTACCAGAAGCCATCATATTTGACTCAATTTCTACAATATCATCTTGCATTCGGTTTAGAGGAGCTCCCCTTCTTTCTCGTAAAAGAAGTGCAAAATCTGGTTTGAAAGCCCCCACGAAAGTTACTTTGGCGGCGGGTTGGGACGGTTTAACCTCGACTGAGATTTTGTTATACAGCTTGTTGAATCTTTAAATAAAGTCCATAACTGTTTCTTAATTCTTTTTTCTTAAATACCCAAACTCGGTTAAATAGTATAGGTGGTCCTTTCTTTCACCCCATTGTCTAAGGAAAGCATCTTCCAAGGCATCATAGGACAAGATAGATCCTACAGGTAGACTCCGAAACCAAGTTCGGAACTGACCTTCGAAGGTTTGGACGAGAAGCCTCGAATACACATCTTCATGTTCGAGACCTAGGATGTCTGCGAATTTATCAAAGAAATTTATGTGTTCGGCTGCGGTCATATCTCCTTCCCCTGTGAATTTTGGCAATTTTTTTATATAATTTTCGAGAAGGTAGTGCAAAGGAACGGGCAATACCAAAGGAGCGTATATTGCTGCCACTTTAGCAAACAGTCTAGCAGGGGGGGCTGGCCCTTGGCCTCCAGCTGCTCCCCTAGGAGCACCTCCACCTCCTCCTCCGACAACCCCTCCACCTCCCCCTCTGGCGGCTGCCATCGTTATTAGTGGAAAGTTGTAAAGGGGGTTTTGGAAGATTAAAAGTGAATCTTTAATTTCTTTGCGGGGCGAAAAATATGAGGATGACTGGTAAGGGATGCGAGGGCTTCGCTCTTCGGACTTGCAAGAGATGTAGTCAGGGGAACCAACGGGTGTGGAAACTAGATGTGTAAAATATTCTTCTAGACTGTGTGAGGTTGCGAAATTTGACTGAAGAGTCAACGATATATCGATAGTAGATAAATTTTCTACAGGAATTTTTCCTTTATGTTCTATAGGGGTTATTGGGCGGGTTTCACTTCTAACTTCAGAGCAATTTGATATTAGATCTTTTGTATCAAAAAGAGGGCTGTGTGAAGTTGAAGGTTCAGAAGAACTCTTGGTCTTCAGTTGTGGGTATTTAAGTTGATAGACTGCAGGGGTCGGCTTAAGGGAGCCTCTCGCCTTTAAAATCTTCTCAGGATCGGTAACATGTGTGGTCTGTTTACCATCCGGGTTTTGCTTGGTATTCCTTCGTTCAGATGCCAGCTTGTTAATTGTAGAGTCGCCAAGTAAAAGATTGGAAAGCCTTTACAAGGTGTGCACTCTTTGTTCACTATCAAAGGGTGGCACTTTAAACGAAAATATGTCATTTTCCCAGGGAAAAATATTTCATAACTTCGGTCCCCGATGACGGTGCCAAAAAGATGTTGTTCCAGAGTCTGTACTTAAGGCTTAGAAGTACAGTGTCTAGGCATCCAAAAGTGAGTGAGGGGTAGAGAAGGAAGAAATGTCAACCTTCGACAAGGGAATCTAGGGTTGATTTCTAGGTTGTTGTCTAGCTTCCAACTATTCCTGGATGTTTATATCTCTTTCAATCGCTTCCCACGAACGTTCCAGTTCAACCCGGGTAGTGGCTGTTTTAAGAATAGTATAAAAAAGATTTAGGGAAATATGTGTTTGATCTGATAGTCTAGGTTCAATATTAGGTTGTCTTGTCACAGGAACAGTCATAGAGGAACAAGATGATAAGAAAATCTCAAAGAAACTTTTAGATGTTGTCTCAATTTTGGTTGTATAAAAGGAGAGTTATAGCTCCAGTAGTGAAAACATGGTGCAAACCAAAGGCCCTTTCCCGTAACTGAGTTATATTTTAATAAATGTGTATGAGGTGTAAGAAAAACATTAAGCTGTCTATCATGTAAGGCTCCTATCAAGGGAGAATCTCACTTATAAACAGAAGAAGAAAAAGATAAATAAATAACCTGATGAAGCATAATATATATATAGAAATCTAAAATGTTCATTGCTCTTATACCTGCTGATAGCCGGTACAGAGAAAAACGGTAAACAATATAGAAAACTAGAATTTATTAACTATAGTAGAGGTTGTACTAAATTATAGCGAAGCATTCATCAGATACATATATGAAATGAAATGAAATATGAAATACAAGGAAACAAACTCATAACACAGTCGTGACGGAATCGAGAATCTTCGAATTTGCTTTAGATTAACTCTTGAGGGAGAAAAATATCTATTACAATCGACCAAAAAGGTCGAACCCTTGCTCTTTCCTTCTATTGTATATTTATACAGATTTACATATGATGGAATCTCAATTGTTCCAGGATTTTTAGTTACAACGAGAAGGAGATCAATCGTTTCATTTCTTTATCCTATGTCTTTATTTGGTACCATAAGCCTGCACTCTCGCATGCTCGGTACAAGTGACACATTTTTCCACCAGGTGAGATATCAACCTTGAAGGTTCTTCTTGACAATTGGCCTAAAAAATGTAACAATATCTGACTAATTGCGGCAAACTTTCTTCCATCTGTCGGTCTAGGGTGTCAATAACGCACAATTGCACACTTGGCTGAATCATACATTTATCTATTTGAACTATGTCTGCCATAGTTACTTGTGAGATTTCAACCGAATTTCTTTCTTCTTTTTCATTTATATCAAGTGAGAGTTTCCCCATATCCATTTGGCTCAACGTCTCAGCATTACTCTCGCTATCAATGCCTAACAGATTTCCATCTATGGAACTGAAAGCCTCTTCACAGGATTTCCTTACCTTCTTGGCTTTCAATTTGCCTTCTGATATGCTGCATTCCCATTCTTTCAACAAAATATTACCTCGGGTCTGTTCCAAAATGGAAAACTTAGAACTTTTTCCCGATTCCCTGTTTGCTGTAGCTATTTCAACCTCTTGAAATGCGACCCGAGCTGCTCCAACTTTTCTCTCTCTGACATATAAGTTTTCTAATACATGATCAATAAGGAGACAATTGTCCCGAATCGTCTCTACCTTGGTGAGTAAACTTCATTGGGCTGCAAAAACTCTGCTTTGAATCTCCATATCCCATGACTGGAATATCTCGATATTTATGATTTGGCTTTCAACAAACTCTAATCTAACCTGTAGCTACTCAATCAAGTCTTTTTTCTGGCCCACTTGTATCTGACTGGTCTGAGCTACCAGTTCTGCTTGTTCGAGCTTAGCTTTGAGTAGCTCAATTTCCTTTTTGTCGGCCATTCTTGCTTGTTCTATTCCTGCGCTTGCCTGGTCCTTGGCAGCCTCCTTTGCTGTGGCTAGTTTAGCTTCTAAGGTTTTGATGAGGCGATTTTTTCGCTTCAGCTGATTTTTCGAAACCCCGACTGAAAATTGGTTTGTCGTAGCATACGCCCCTAATGTCCCGACTATTTCTGAAGAAAAATCTTCTTTCTTCTTATCTTTCCCATCAGTCAACACCTTGAACTTCTTGGCCGTTGATCCCTCTTCTTGATAGAATTCTCTTTTTACCAAAACTTTTCTCTTTTTATAAAAAAAAACTCATTCAGAGGGAGCTCTTCCATCCTTATAGGTCTCAATTCTTTGTTGAAAATCCAACCCGTGTCTATGCTCCCTTGAGTTGACTATAAGGGAGTAATGGAGGCGATGGGATCTCCAATTTGCTTAGCTGACTGGCCTAGAGTGGTAACTGGAGTCTTCTTTTTCGGCAGATTGAGATTTTTTATTTCCGGTTTCAGACTCTTAGTTTGCTCCTCCCTGTCCTAGTGTTCTTCTTTTCTGGGTGCTGAATCTTTTGAGCCTTCAACTCCTTTTTGCTGCACCTCTACTGTTATTGGATTTTCACCCTGCAATACTGGGGGAAGACAACTCCGTCGATGTTCTTGGAATTTTAAAACATCATCCCTTCTTCAGGAGCCAGGGCTTGTATCCGAGCCAAAACCTCGGCATAAGATCTCATGCCTTGGAAAATGTCATCCGAGGGAAAATTTTCATGCTCAAACCTTTTAAGCCCACAATTGGCTAAGTGGTTACTTACGACCCTATTTGGATCATGCTTCTTGAATTCAACATGAACCAATTTCAGGTCTTCCAGGGCTGCTGCCTCAACTTTAGCATGCCCAAAATCTAACAAAGAATAGGAATGCAGATGAATAGAAAAAGGTGGCCATACCTTCTTGGAATATCCCTTAAGCTCCTTGCTTATGCCACTGATTACATTTTGTCTGGCAACCTCACGGCAAGCTAGCCTATCGGGTATGAATAATGGTAAGGCATTCGGAGGAACAAAAGCATCAAAAACCTTGAGATATGAAAATTCTACTTCCACATACCAGTTGGCTATACTGCTCACATTTACCGCGATACTGTCTGAGATCCTGGGTGGTGGGTGGCCGAAGATAGTGACATGCATCGGTACCATCACCCATTTAAAGATTTCATACACAAAATCTAAGGCTTTGTCTTCCCACAACTTTGAGTGGTAGATGTGGATGGGCTCAGCCTCTGATGGAGTCCAGCTCCAACTCATCAAGGGAAAAGGTGTGAGAAAACACACGACGTCCATGATATATGCAGACATAAAGAATGACGCAATCTTTCAGCTCTCCCTCTTCGCTCGATACTTTGTAACTCAACTGGTCAAGCTATCAAACAGTAGTTTAGCCCAGTCGAAGGAACAACCTTCAACGACCGTGTGAATTAGAGGCACCCATTGAAGGAAAAAAATGTGTGGTGTCCTCTCTCCCATATAATCTGTAGGTCATCATAGCGATATATTTGAACTGTGGTTCCAAAGAAGCTATTGAATATATACCATTACTGTTTGCCCTGAACTTCGCAGGGTGTGAAACCCAATCTTTGATTAAACCAGACATAGTCTTTTCGTATTGCACACATTCCTTCTGTTTAAAATTCTCCAGGAATTCGGCATTGTAAACAAAGTTCAACATGGCTGAAAACTGTTACATAGCCTGCAATTGTTCAGGTCTGAAAGTCCCAATGGTGACCCTCTGCTCGTTGATGATTGTTATGGTTGGTATATCTACATGGTCTAATGCCCACCAGACCATATCGTAATAAGGGAACAGACGTGGCCTAGCCGCCACTTTATGCATTTGAGCCTGGATGACGATCTTATACTTGGTGATCAGGTCGTCTTTTTCATTTCCACTGGAATCATCCGAAACATCTACCAATTCAGACTGTAGAACCTCAGAAATATGTGACTAGGTCCTGATAGAGTCGACACTTCGAGGTGAAGTATCAGAAACATTGTCTGAACCTTGTCTTGAAACCTCAACAATGGCTTTAGACGCTTTTCGCTGGGCCATGGTGGGGGATTCTACTTTAGCTCTCCTGCGATAAAAATATGTGTACATACAG
Source organism: Picea glauca (assembly GCA_000966675.3). Lineage (NCBI taxonomy): Eukaryota > Viridiplantae > Streptophyta > Pinopsida > Pinales > Pinaceae > Picea > Picea glauca. Next base: position 154,449 of record JZKD02S0357337.1, on the reverse strand, counting down.
AAATTAGTTCGCTCGCGAAAATTTGGCTCTGCGTAGAATAAAAATGAAATTTGAAACAACAAATAAAAAATCCATGTCTTCGACTATTTAAAATTAGGTCGTCCTTAGGGACAGAACGGTTAGATCGTTCTTAAATATAAATTTAGCAATAAAAACCAAACCCTTACTTGTCAATTCGCCTCATTTCTAATTAATGTCATAAATTTTGACAGTTCGTAATGCAAGTTGGCGCAAAGAGAATTTAAAAATGCCTAGGAGACTGTGCATATTAATTTTTGTATTAAACAATGAAAATGTTGGCTTAGCTTAATTAATCAGGCCTTTTTTTTGAATTTTAATTAATCTTTCGGCTCTCGCCTCATCGAGAGATTTCGCTTTAACCCTTTGAACCTCTAAGACTCGAGATTGCGATATTTAGCTTTGGTTAATAAAAAGTGTAACCATGATTAGGCATTTAATTAATTTCGTTGTTATTAATATCGCAACTTCGTGACTCGGAGCTTCGAAGGTATAGCTTCCGGGGGGCTCATATGCCGAGTTGCGAAATCGCGAGATCACGATGAAATGATTAAATTAAATTGGAGGATAAAACTGGATTAAGTGTTTAATTAATTACGTTTCTATTTTTATCACAAATTCGCGACTCGACGCTTTGAAGGTATAACTTTCGAGGGAAAAATATGTCGAGTTGCGAATTCCCGAAGGATCTTAACCGCGGCTAAAATTTTTACCTTTAACATTAACCCAGGTTAGTAAAACAAGAATCTCGTGGTTTCGGCTATCGGGGTTATGACGGTAATACTTTTAGAGCTAGCAAACGCCGAGACACGAAATCTCGATGATGCTTAACTACGGTTTAGAGTATTTTTACTCGATAAGTATCTGGGTAACTTTTTAAAACTAGTTCGTCGTTTCGCCCCTCGGGACTTGTAAACTATGTGATCTATAACTCCCGACATGTGACATCCCGAGGTTCAAAAGTAGAGACTCGTTTAATGATTAAAAAATAAATCTTGCCTTGAGAGTATGATAACTGTCGCTGCTTGCGCGATGAGACTTCTGAGATTTTGGGAAAAATATGAAAACCGGCTTTCGATTTCAAACATTATGATATGAAATTTTAAAACAGGCTAAAGAAATAAAGGCGACTCCAAGATAGGCTCCAACTAGGGATCCCGTTTTCCTGCAAGATGGGAAGAATAGTGGACCATGTGCCTATATTGGGTAAATGGAGTCAATGGCTTTAATCTAGCGAAAATGTTCCCTAGAACAGGACACCGAAGGGGAAAAGGACTTCGCTTTTTACTTTTGAAAAGCTTTTCAAAACTCAGATACTTTTTAAACTCAACTGTAGTCCCCTTCACAACTTTCTCCTTCTCATTACTGAATTTAGGTTTGCATTAAGACAATCAAAACAGTTCTAGGAGACCCAATAGATCTTGCGGCTATCGGCTTGCATCAAAAGAAGAAAATTATATGTTTTTAATCAGGAAGCCCTGTCTGAACTTGGGATGTAGATCAGGTTTTAAAAAGAATTGGTTACCAGAGGAGAGTGATATTCATGTATAACAGCCTTACAGATATCTCAAATATTACTTCACTGCCAACGAGCCTGTTCAGTACCCCGGTGAAGTTCTCTGGCCCTTTTTACTGAATTTCCTTTCACCACTTTGGAATATATTTATGCATTTAAATACTGAGACGAGGGAAATCATTTATGAATTTCCTTTCATCATCTTTTGGACTAGATGGGGGCAATAATTTCTGAATTTCCTTTCACCACCTGTCTTATAATTTGCTTTTTTAGAGCGCGAAGATGGGGGCAATCAGTTTATATGAGGGATGATATATGTGTAATATTTTACATTGTAGGTCTGTCAACTTACTTTGATTACTCGGTACCAACCTTTCCTTAACTTTCACAACACCTTCATTCGTAGGGAGAAAGGGAAAAATTAATTTTTTGGGGGTGTTCTATTTGAGCAAGCCTCAATCCTCCAAAACTGTTGAAAAACCTAGAAAAGTTAGGATCACTTAAGCGTCACTTTGTTTAGCAGGGGATCGAGGAGTTGTGAAGACTAGCTTACTTTTCACAATCTGCTTTGAAGCTTTCGAGGTTAAAACAAAATCTCTTCCCCCTACGTATGCGAAACCGGAAAGGTGCTGACTTTCAAAGGCAAACCAGAAATCAGAAAAGGGTGACAGATGGAGGTCTATAAACTGAAAAAATAGAGGTCAAAAAATCAGAACTGACTCTTGAAAATCTTTTTCGGGGGCGCTTTACTTTGAGTGACTTGTTTACTTCATCTTATTTTATTTTATTTTTTTATTATTATTTTTTTTTTGTAAACAATTAACCAGGGAAATGTTCTTTTATTTTTTAGTTCAGATGAAGTCGCTGTATCTTATGAGGTTATCTTGGTTTTCTTTGATAGCCCTTCAAAACAAGTCTTTTAAGGAATTCTCACCTTTATCTTATCATTTCATTTTCTTTCCAAACTATCAAAAATCTTTTATATCACTTGTTTAATCCAATTTATTTTCCGATACACGACCTTCTGCGTAGCTCTCTTGCTCGTTTTGTTTGCAGCTGGAAACCTGTAAAAAGGCAAATACGAAGGTTATCGAGGATTTTTGAAAGGTGTCGATAATTTACGAAAAGAAAAGAAAATCAAAATAGCAATGCGTAATGAAATATTTATACATGTGTAAAAAATTCTATATATGAAATATACAATTTTTTTTTTGGCGACTGCTTATGTCATATAATGCTTTAGGTAATGCCCGTTGACAGGGGCGTTGAGGATTTCACTGTATAGATTTTCTCGTAGGAAAGAATTTTTTCATTCGAGAGATGAGACTCTGAATGACCCATACCAGAGGTGATCGAATTTACCATGTTTTGTTGTTTCTTCCCTCCTTGCATCCCACCTTAAAACTAAATCACCTGGGAGGAAATCTTTGTCCTTTGACCTATGGTCAAATAATGCCTTCATGTCATCTTGATACTTCTGCAACCTTTCATCTACTTCGACCCTCTGTTGTTGAACCTTGATTAGCTGGTTTATCCTCTTGGTGGCATTATTAGGTTCTTCTTTCTGATCTTTCCACAATTTCATCACGGAGAGCGCTAAATTTATAGGTAACACTGCATATGTCCCATATACCATCTGAAAAGGGGAAATGCCAATAGAATTTTTAGTGCCTATGCGAT
>JZKD02S0357337.1:128061-151185 GCA_000966675.3 Picea glauca | reverse complement strand
TAAATCACCTGGGAGGAAATCTTTGTCCTTTGCCCTACGGTCAAATAATGCCTTCATGTCATCTTTATACTTATGCAACCTTTCATCTACTTTTACCCTGTGCTGTTGAACCTCGATTAGCTGGTTTATCCTCCTGGTGACATGATTAGGTTCTTCTTTCTAATCTTGCCACAATTTCATCATGGGGAGCGCTAAATTTATAGGTAACACCGCATCTGTCCCATATACCATTTGAAAAGGGGAAATGCCGATAGAATTTTTTGTGCCTATGCGATTCTCCCACAAGGCATACTTTAAATGCACATGCCAATACCTTTTGTTTTCATCCAACACTTTCTTAATTATATTGATCAGGATTTTGTTGGACGACTCGACCAGTCCATTTCCTTAGGGGTAGTACACTGTAGAATGGCCAAGAACAATATTATACTTTTGGCAGAAGCTGATCATAGCCATAGATTTGAAAGCCTGGGAATTATCTGTGACTATCTTTCGGGGGCAACCAAATCTTGAAAAAATATTGTCTTCTAAGAAATGTATTACCACCGAGTCAGTTTCCCTTTTGGTTGGAATAGCTTCTACCCATTTAGTAAAGTAGTATGTGGCAATTAAGATCCACTTGTGTTGGGCGCTAGAATGTGGATTAATCTCGCCTATAAAATATAGCCCCCATTGTTGAAAAGGGGCTTCAATTTTGACCGGAACCAAAGGTAGTGCTGGGAGTTTCTGTTTGCCTGAAAAAAGTTGACAAGGGTTATAAGATCAGACCTTGGCATTGACGTCAGAGAAAAGTTTTGGCCAGTAATACCCAACTCTCAGAATTTTGTAAGCTGTGGCCCTCCAAGCGTGATTTCCTCCACACACTCCTTTGTGAAATTCACTTATAACCCTTTCTGTTTCCGATTCGACTAAGTAGATTAACAAGAAACCGAGTGGGTCTTTCCAATATAGTTGATTTTTGGCAATACAATACTTAACCGCATGAAGCTTTAAAGTCCTGGCTTTTGATGGTGATAGTTCACTCGGGCATTTTAGAGTCAGCAGGTAGGATACTATGTTTTTGTACCATTTTGATGATACAAAATTCTCCTCGATCTTAATTGCATTTGTTCGTTCATCAAGCTCGTTTATGTTCATGTCACCCTGACATTCCTGCAAGCAGTTTATGTCCAGATCTCTAAGATTTGATTCAGCCAAAAGTTTGGCCAGGCCTTGTCCCTTTATCAGTTTAGTAGGTTTGATTTCCAGGTCAAATTCTTGAATCTTGGCAAGCCATCATCCTCTCTTCCCATCGTTGTTTGGTTGTACCAAAATATCTTTCACAGAACTTGTAGGTACGTACGCGATTATCTTGGAGTGTAATACATATGTTCTAAATGCCTTCAGTGCTTTTACCATGGCGTATGCTTGTTTTTCTATTATATCATATTTAAGTTCTGCGTCTCTAAGGCTCTTCTTGAAAAAGACGATGGATTGTTCGAAACTCTCTTCGTTTTTCTGGAGGAGCACTGCAGCAATCGTGTGTTCAGAGGCAAACGAGAAAATAAGAAAATCTTTTAGATAATCGGGGCTTGCCAATATAGGTGCATCGGCTATGACTTTCTTAATGTGTGCGAACGATGCTTTGGCCTCTGTTGTCCACTTTACTTCGCTGTTCTTTTTCAGCATATCTATGATCAATTTTACAATTTCAGCGAAATTTGGGATAAATCTTCATAAAAAAATTATTTTTCCTAAGAAAGATTGAATTTCTTTTACATTTCTAGGAATGTTTATAGTGTCTATCGCTTCAACCCTCTTAGGATCAATATTAATTCCATCCTTAGATACAATATGACCCAAAAGTTTGCCTTCTTTCATGGCGAAGTGTGATTTCTTGGGATTTAAGGATAGCCCAAACCTGCGACATTTTTTGAATGTTTGTTTAAGATGTATCAAATGCTCTTCGTCGGATCTGGAGAAAACAATTAAATCATCGAGACAGATGACTACGAATTTATCTCGCTCTCCGACGAAAGCGATGTCCATAGCATGTTGGAACGTGGCTCCTGCATTCATCAAACCGAAAGGCATTTTATCATACATGAACGTACCCCAAGGGGTAGTAAAAGATGTTTTTTCTTTGTCTTGTTCATTCATGGCAATTTGATTATATCCAGAGAAACCGTTAATCATAGACATCCTGTTCGCCCCAACTACCCTTTCTAGCACGTGATCCATTTTAGGTAGAAGATAGTTGTCTTTAAGAGAGGACTTATTTAGATTTATTAAATCCACGCACAGTCTAATTTCCCCACTCTTTTTTTTTTGACTGGGACCAGGTTTTCCACCCAGTCAAAATATCTTAGAGGTACTATAATTTTCTCCTCTAAAAGCTTCTTCACTTCTCTCTCGACCACATGCAATAAAATGGGGTTGATTTTCCTAAGCTTTTGTCTAAAAGGTTTGACCCTAGGCTTTAGGGGTATCTTGTGATCGATCACGATAGTGTCGTAGGTTCTTAACTCGTCGTAAGACCAGGCGAAAACGTCTTTAAATTGTCTGAGTAGGTCCTTATACTTGCCTTTTATTTCAGGGGGGAGGAGTTTATATATTTTAACCATCCTCGACTCTTATTTGGTTCCTATGTCACAATCCTCGACCTCTTCTAGTTGGGGTTGTAAGGTGGATTTTATAGGTATGTCATTTTGATCAAACAGTCTTTCCAGAGGGATCAGTCCTTTCAGAATCTGGTTGTTTTTTAGGACCAACATGCGATGATTTGCGATTTTGTCTTGGAAAGCTTGAGGGTCCTCTCCTTCTTGCATGATCCATATCTGGTCATTTTGATTTTCTTGATCCGTGTGAGTTTTGGAAAATTCACCTACTGCTTCAAGAAACTTCTTAATTTGTTCATCATCCTCAAAAACCTGCCAGTGCTGGATATTATCCGGTATAGATGGTCTGTGTCTTATCTCTATGTGATACTTCAATTTAAAGGTTGTAGGAGGAGTGAAAGTTGAAGTTGCCTTAGCTAATGCATCAGCCTATAAGTTTTCTGTGTGTGGGATGAAGTGGACATTTATAGACGAGAAAAAGTTTTCCATCAGATCCTAGGCACAATTTCTGTATGTTCTTAATCTGGGATGCTTGGCTTGGTATTGCCGATTTATTTGTTTGACTATCAACTCTGCATCTCCGTATACCTCTAGGTTTTTTTATTTTTAGCCTCCTGGAAGCCTCTAATCCTAAGACCAAGGCTTCGTATTCACATACATTGTTAGTATAATCTATATCCCATTGTAGTCTGTAAGAAAAAGGGACAACGAACCTTTCTTCAGGTGCCACAAAAAGCACTCCTGCACCTGCCCCTTCGCAAGACGAGGCATCGTCAAAAAACATTTTCTAGATACCGGTGCTACACATATCTTCGGTCATGTAACTTGACTCTTCATGCTCTATATCATTTTCCTCTGTGCAACCATCTAAACCATCGTCAAAAGATAAGATACAATTTCCTAAATCTTGATCTTCAATGTAAATAGGGAAATTGTTCGGATTTTGGGGGTCGCTTACTGTGTATGCTAACCTCGTCTCCCTGTACAACTGAATAAATTGCCCACCAAACACAGGAATCATGGCGTACATCATATCTAGTTGAAGAGAACCCCCCAGCTTGGCTCCCCATGACCTAGACAACAGTAAGCTGTACTTGGGGGGAATATCAACAATGACCACATCCATCAAGATGCTCTTAACTGGGACCTGTGCCAGGGTGACTACTAAATCCTTTATCATTCCCATACACTTAACTTTCCTTGAATCAAATGAGTAAAGATCTCTGTAAGGTCTATTGATATGGAGACCCAACTTTTCCATAATAATTTTAGGCATCACGTTATGTGAGGCTCCGGAGTCTAGCATGCAATTATGTAGTAGTTGATCGTATACATTTAAGGTGATATAAAAGGGAGCAACAGTGTCTTTGGCCCCTTCAAAATGTGGACCAAAAGTGATGTTGGGCTTATCATCTTCCAGGTTCAAAACGTCATATTGGCTTTCTAGCTCTGAAACGTCTATCACTTTGGTAATCTGGTTTCGATAAACTGGGTTTTTCGCTAACTCTATGAGAGGAATTGATATCTTAATTTTATTTATCTCGTTTTCAAAAATGAAAACTCCGCTCACCTTGTCTGTTTCTCTAGTTGGGACTTCCGAATCCTTCTTTTCCAACTTATTCGTCTGGACTGCCTTATTACTCATGATCTTGGTTAAAGGTGTATTTGTATTAGCTGCTTCGGTTTCCTGTGTTTTGGTATCAACCTTTTCTACTTCGAGTTCTTGTGCGTTTACTACTTTTGCTTTGATGTTAGGTAACACGGTTTCTTCTGGTGTAGGCTCATAAGTTTGACCTCTTGGGAGAATTTTCTTAGGTTGAGTAGTTGAAATAGGTTTACCCTTATATCTCAAGTTATACCTGGGTTGGGCCTCGACCATTATCATACTGGTTTCTTCTTGATAACTACAAAGGTTAGTATAATCTCTTTCTTCACCCTCAATAGATGATTGTTGAGTGTTTAGAGATTTTTCATAATCCTCTCTAGTCAGATAAGGTTGTGTGCAGTCATCACCCAAGTTCATGACATCATCATCTGAATCTCCGAAATCTTGGAGATCATTCACTCCTATAAAATTTTCGTTCTTTAGGGGAGTTCGTATTTTCTGATCTTCTTTTTTTATCTGTCTTTGCTGATTTGGGGGATTGGGATTTTTCCTAAAATCCTTTTTGGTGAAAGAATCAACTTTGGCCTATTCTAGCTCCATTCTGGATATCTTATTAGACAGTTCTTTAATTACCCTGGCCATATCGTCTACTTTGTCATTTGTGTATCTATTAGACCCTGATGGCCCTGCTTGTTCTCTAAAGCGTCTAGTTTCTCGGTTTCCCGCTTCTACTTTAGTTTTTAAATTACCATAAGCCATCATATTTGACTCAATTTCTACAGAATCATCTTACATTCGGTTTAGAGTAGCTCCCCTTCTTTCTCGTAAAAGAAGTGCAAAATCTGGTTCGAAAGCCCCCGCGAAAGTTACTTTGGCGGCGGGTTGGGACGGTTTAACCTCGACTAGGATTTTGTTATACAACTTGTTGAATATTTGAATAAACTCCATAACTGTTTCTGAATACTTTTTTCTTAAAGACTCGAACTCGGTTAAATAGTATAGGTGGTCCTTTCTTTCACCCCATTGTCTAAGGAAAGCATCTTCCAAGGCATCATAGGACAAGATAGATCTTGTAGGTAGACTCCGAAACCAAGTTTGGACCTGACCTTCGAAGGTTTGGATGAGAATCCTCGAATACACATCTTCATGTTCGAGACCTAGGATGTCTGCTCATTGATCAAAGAAATTTATGTGTTTGGCTGTGGTCAGATCTCCTTCCCCTGTGAATTTTGGCAATTTTTTTATATAATTTTCGGGAAGGTCGTGCAAAGGAACGAGCAATACCAAAGGAGCGTATCTTGCTACCACTTTAGCAAACACTCTAGGAGGGGGGGCTGGCCCTTGGCCTCCAGCTCCTCCCCCAGGAGTACCTCCACCTCCTCCTCCGACAACCCCTCCTCCTCCCCCTCTGGTGGCTGCCATCGTTATTAGTGGAAAGTTGTAAAGGGGGTTTTGGAAGATTAAAAGTGAATCTTTACTTTCTTCGTGGGGCGAAAAATCCGAGGATGACTGGTAAGGGATGAGAGGGCTTCACTCTTCGGACTTGCAAGAGATGTAGTCAGGGGAACGAATGGGTGTGGAAAATGGATGTGTAAAATATTCTTCGAGACTGTGTGAGGTCATGAAATTCGACTGAAGAGTCAACGATATATTAACAGTAGATAAATTTTCTACAGGACTTTTTTCTTTATGTTCTACAAGGGTTATCGAACGAGTTTCACTTCTAACTTGAGAGCAGTTTGATATTAGATATTTTGTATTGAAAAGAGGGCTACGTGAAGTTGAAGGTTCAAAAGAAATCTTGGTCTTCAGTTGTGGGTATTTAAGCTGATAGACTGCAGGGGTCGGCTTAAGGGAGCCTGTCACCTTTAAAATCTTCTCAGGATCGGTAACGGGTGTGGTATGTTTACCATCCGAGTTTTTCCTAGTATTCCTTCATCCAGATGCCAGCTTGTTAATTATGGAGTCACCAAGTGAAAGATTGGAAATAATTTAAAAGGTGTGCACTCATTGTTCACTATCAAAGGGTGGCACTTTCAACGAAAAAATGTCGTTTTCCCAGGGAAAAAGATTTCGTAACTTCGGTCCCCGGCAACGGCGCCAAAAATATGTTGTTCCAAAGTTTGTACTTAAGGCTTAGAAGTACAGTGTCTAGGCATCCGAAAGTGAGTGAGGGGTAGAGAAGGAAGAAATGTCAACCTTCAGCAAGGGAAGCTAGGGTTTATTTCTAGGTTGTTGTCTAGCTTCCAACTGTTCCTGGATGTTTATATCTCTTTCAATCACTGCCCACGAACGTTCCAGTTCGACCCGGGTAGTGGTTGTTTTAAGAATAGTATAAAAAAGATTCAGGGCAATATGTGTTTGATCTGATAGTCTGGGTTCAATATTAGGCTGTCTTGTCACAGGGACAGTCATAGAGGAACAAGATGATAAGAAAATCTCAAAGAAAATTTTAGATGCTGTCTCGATTTTGGTCATATAAAAGGAGAGTTATAGCTCCAGTAGTGAAAACATGGTGCAAACCAAAGGCCCTTTCCCGTAACTGAGTTATATTTTAATAAATGTGTATGAGGTGTAAGAAAAACATTAAGCTGTCTATCATGTAAGGATCCTATCAAGGGAGAATCTCACTTATAAACAAAAGAAGAAACATATAAAGAAATAACCCGATGAAGCATAATATATATATAGAAATCTAAAATGTTCATTGGTCTTATACCTGCTGTAGTCGGTACAGAGAAAAAACGGTAAACAATATAGAAAACTAGAATTTATTCACTATAGTAGAGGTCGTACTAAATTATAGTGAAGCATTCATCAGATACATATATGAAATGAAATGAAATATGAAATACAAGGAAACAAACTCATAACATAGTCATGACGGAATCGAGAATCTTCGGATTTGCTTTATATTAACTCTCGTGGGAGAAAAATCTCTATTACAATCGACCAAAAAGATCCAACCCTTGCTCTTTCCTTCTATTGTATATTTATACATATTTACATATGATGGAATCTCAATCGTTCCAGGATTTTCAGTTACAATGAGAAGGAGATCAATCGTTTCATTTCTTCATCCTATGTCTTTATCTGGTACCAGAAGCCTGCACTCTCGCATGCTCGGTACAAGTGACACATTTTTCCACCAGCTGAGATATAAATCTTGAAGGTTCCGCTTGACAATTGGCCTAAAAAATGTACCAATCTCTGACTAATTGTGACAACCTTTCTTCCATCTATCGGTCTAGGGTGTCAATAGCGCACAATTGCACACTTGGCTTAATCATACATTTATCTATTTGAACTATGTCTGCCATAGTTACTTGTGAGATTTCGACCGAATTTCTTTTTTCTTTTTCATTTATATCAAGCGAGAGTTTCCCCATATCCATTTGGCTCAATGTCTCAGCATTACTCTCGCTATCAATGCCTAACAAATTTCCATCTATGGAGCCGAAAGCCTCTTCACAGGATTTCCTTACCTTCTTGGCTTGCAATTTTCCTTCTGATATGTTGCGTTCCCATTCTTTCAACAAAATATTACCTTGGGTCTGTTCCGAAATGGAAAACTTAGAATTTTTTCCCAATTCCCTGTTTACTGTAGCTATTACAGCCTCTTGAAATGCGACCCGAGCTGCTCCAACTTCTCTCTCTCTGACAGATAAGTTTTCTAATACATGATCAATAAGTAGACAATTGTCCCGAATCGTCTCTACCTTGGCGATTAAACTTCCCTGGGCTGCAGAAACTCTGCTCCGAATCTCCATAGCCTGGGACTGGAATATCCTGATATTTATGATTTGGCTTTTGACGAACTCTAATCTAACCTGTAGCTGCTCAATCAAGTCTTTTTGCTGGCCCACCTGTATTTGACTGGTCTGAGCTACCAGCTCTGCTTTTTCGAGCTTAGCTTTGACCAACTCAATTTCCTTTTTGTCGGCCATTCTTTCTTGTTCTATTCCTGCGCTTGCCTGGTCCTTGGCATCCTCCTCTGCTGTGGCTAGTTTAGCTTCTAAGGTTTTGATGAGGTGATTTTTTTGCTTCATCTGATTTTTCAAAACCCCGACTGAAAATTGGTTTGCCGTAGCATACGCCCCTAATGTCCTGGCTATTTCTGTAGCAAACTCTTCTTTCTTCTTATCTTTCCCATCAGTCAACACCTTGAACTTCTTGGTCGTTGATCCCTCTTCTTGATAGAATTATCTTTTTACCACAACTTTTCTCTTTTTATCAAAAAAGAACTCATTCAGAGGGAGCTATTCCATCCTTATAGGTCTCAATTCTTCGTTGAAAATCCACCCTGCATCTATGTTCCCTTGAGTTGACCGTAAGGGAGTAATGGAGGCGATGGGATCTCCGATTTTCTTAGCTGACTAGCCTGGAGTGGTAACTGGAGTCTGCTTTTTCGGTGGACCAGGAGTTTTTATTTTCGGTTTCAGACTCTTAGTTTTCTCCTCCCCGTCCTAGTGTTCTTCTTTTCTGGGTGCTGAATCTTTTGAGCCTTCAACTCCTTTTTCCTGCACGTCTACTGCTATTGGATTTTCACCCCAGAATACCGGGGAAAGACAACTCCGTTGATGTTCTTGGAATTTTAAAACATCAGCCCTTTCTTTAGGAGCCAGGGCTTGTATCTGAGCCAAAACCTCGGCATAAGATATCATGCCTCGGAAAATGTCATCTGAGGGTGAATTTTCATTCTCAAACCTTTTAAGCCCGCAATTGGCTAAGTGGTTACTTACGACCCTATTTGGATCGTGCTTCTTGAATTCAACATGAACCAATTTTAGGTCTTCCAGGGCTGCTGCCTCAGCTTTAGCATGCCTGAAATCTAATAAAGAATAGGAATGCAGATGAATAGGAAAAGGTGGCCATTCCTTCTTGGAATATCCCTTACGCTCCTTGCTTATGCCACCGATTACGGTTTGTCTGGAAACCTCACGGCAAGCCAACCTATCAACTATGAATAATGGTAAGGCATTTGGAGGAACAGAAGCACCGAAAACCCTGAGATATGAAAATTCTACTTCCACGTACCAGTCGGCTATACTGCTCAGATTTACCGTGATACTGTCTGAGATCCTGGGTGGTGGGTGGCTGAAGATAGTGACATGTAGCGGTACCATCACCCGGTTAAATATTTCATACACAAAATCTGAGGCTTTGTCTTCCCACAACTTTGAGTGGTATATGTAGATGGGCTCAGCCTCCGATGGATTCCAGCTCCAACTCATCAAGGGAAAAGGTGTGAGAAAACACAGGACATCCATGATATATGCAGACATAAAGAATGAAACAATCTTTCTTCTCTCCCTCTGCGATCGATACTCTGTAACTTGACTGGTCAAGCTATCAGACAGTAGTTTAACCTAGTCGAAGGAACAACCTTCGACGACTGTGTGAATTAGAGGCACCCACTGAAGGAAAAAATGTGTGGTGTCCTCTCTTCCATATAATCTGTAGGTCATCATAGAAATATATTTGAACTGTGGTTCCAGAGAAGCTATTGAATATATACCATTATTTTCTGCCCTGAACTTCTCAGGGTGTGAAACCCAATCTTTGATTAAACCAGACATAGTCTTGTCGTAATGCACACATTCCTTCTATTTAAAATTCTCCAGGAATTCGACATTGTAAACAAAGTTCGACATGACTGGTAACTTGTACATAGCCTGCAATTGTTCGGGTCTGAAAGTCCTAATGGTGACCCTCTGCTCGTTGATGATGGTTCTGGTTGGTATATCTACATGGTCTAATTCCCATCAGACCATATCGTAATAAGGGAGCAGAAGTGGCCTAGCCCCCACTTTATGCATTTGAGCCTGGATGATGATCTTATACTTGGTGATCAGGTCATCTTTTTCATTTCCACTGGAATCATCTGAATCATCTACCAATTCAGACTGTAGAACCTCAAAAATATGTGACCAGGTCCTGATAGAGTCGACACTTCGAGGTGAAGTATCAGAAACATTGTCTGAACCTTGTCATGAAACCTCAACAGTGGATTTAGACGCTTTTCACAGGGCCATGGCGGGGTATTCTACTTTAGCTCTCCTGCGATAAAAATATGTATACATATAGAAATTAGTTCGCTCGCGAAAAGTTGGCTCTGCATAGAATATAAATGAAATTTGAAACAACAAATAAAAAATCCATGTCTTCGACTATTTAAAATTAGGTCGTCCTTAGGGACAGAACGATCAGATAGTTCTTAAATATAAATTTAGCAATAAAAACCAAACCCTTACTTGTCAATTCGCCTCACTTCTAATTAATGTCATAAATTTTGACAGTTCGTAATGCAAGTTGGCACAAAGAGAGTTTAAAAATGCCTCAGAGACTGTGCATATTAATTTTCGTATTAAACAATGAAAATGCTGGCTTAGTTTAATTAATCAAGCCTTTTTTTTAATTTTAATTAATCTTTTGGCTCTCACCTCGTCGAGAGATTTCACTTTAACCCTTTTAACCTCTAAGACCCAAGATTGTGATATTTAGCTTTGGTTAATAAAAAGTGTAATCATGATTAGGCGTTTAATTAATTTCGTTGTTATTTATATCGTGACTTCATAACTTGGAGCTTCGAAGGTATAGCTCCCTGGAGGCTCGTATGCCAAGTTGTGAAATCGCGATGAAATGATTAAATTAAATTGGAGGATAAAACCAGATTAAGTGTTTAATTAATTACGTTTCTATTTTTATCACGACTTCGTGACTTGACGCTTTGAAGGTATAACTTTTGAGGGAAAATATGCTGAGTTGAGAATTCCTGAAGGAGCTTAATCGCGGCTAAACTTTTTACCTTTAACATTAACCCGGGTTACTAAAAAAGGAATCTCGCGGTTTCGACTATCGGGGTTACGACGGTAAGACTTTTGGAGATAGCAAATGCCGAGACACAAAATCCCAATGATGCTTAACTACGGTTTAGAGTATTTTTACTTTTGGTAAGGATCTGGGTAATTTTTTAAAAACTAGTTCACTGTTTCACCCCTCGGGACTTGTAAACTATGTGATTTATAACTCTCGACATGCAACATCCCAAGGTTCAAAATTAGAGACTTGTTTAACGATTAAAAAGTAAATCTTGCCTTGAGAGTATGATAACCGTCGCTGCTTGCACGATGAGACTTCTGAGATTTTGGGAAAAATATGAAAACTGGCTTTTGATTTCAAACATTATGATATGAAATTTTAAAATAGGCTAAAGAAACAAAGGCGGCTCCAACACCATGCACGTAGTTGTTTTCACTCTTTTTCGTGTGTTACGTTTCCCACACCAAGGAAAATTCATTATTGTCGATCAACTGGCCTTGTTTAATTCCAATTCACATACTAGCAACACACATTTCATTTTGAAAACACCTCCCGGTTATGAGAATGTCGGCGTGGGTCTTTTAAAAGATTCAACCTTGATGGGTACGTTTCCTATTCCACCACCTGATATTCCTCCTTTTTTTGCCTTGATTAGCATGATATCGACCTCTATTCATGAAACCCTTGAGTCTTATGACCCATGGATAGTACCTAGCTCTGGCGATTGTCTTCATTATGATGACCGAATGCCTTTGAGTTTGGTGGAATCGTCTTATCAAGATATTCAATCGACAACTCCTTTTCCTCCTTCTCTCGATGATACATCTCCTGATCCATTCCACGTGATCTTTCCTATTGATGAGATGATCATGACAGTCATGTCTATGGAGGATACTCCATGGGACGATGGGCATCATCATTCTATTCTCTTCCCGAAACATGATACCATAGAGAGTTACCAACAGAGTTCGACTCCATCCACCATTGTTGTTATTTCTTCTGTTCCTGAATCAACACACGATGTTTTGTATGAATGGAACTTGAGTAATATTTCACCTACCGTTCTTCTTGAAATATCAATTAAACTCAGAGTCGTGGAAAATGTTCATATTGGTGCCTCATGTTCTACTGATGAGGTCCGCACTTATAAATCCATTTTCCAAGAATTCTGTGACGTTTTTGCCTGGAGTTATGAAGAAATGCCTGGTATTGATCCTGATATTGTTGTTCATGAGATTAAGATTTACTCGGACGCTAAACTCGTTTGGCAGAGACTTTGCCCAATACATCCATGTAAAGCTACTGGTATTAAGCTTGAAGTTGAAAAACTTCTTAAATATGGATTTGTCTATCCTGTGGATTTGACCGATTGGGTGTCCAATCTTGTTCCAGTTAACAATAAATAAGGTACGATTCACATTTGTGTAGATTATAGGGATATAAACAAAGCTTTTCCCAAAGACAATTATCCAACCCCTTTCATTGACCATATTGTTGATGACTGTGTCGGTAGTGAAATCTTCTCCTTGATGTATGGTTTCTCTGGCTATAATCAAATCAATATTTTTCCCGTGGATCAACATAAGACTACTTTTATTTTCCCTTGGGGTACCTTTGCATACCGGAAACTACCTTTTGGACTCAAAAATGCTGGTGCGACTTTTCAACACGCTATGTCTTATGCTTTTCATGACATTAAGCACATTGTACAACCCTATCTATATGATCTACCGACACATTCTATGCATCGTCAAGATCACCCGACACATCTACGGGCCATTTTCCTACGCTGTTGTTATTATCACATACGATTGAATCCACACAAATGTGTTTTTTGTGTGGAATCCGGACGAATTCTTGGTTTTATTGTGTCTATACATGGGATTAGGGTAGACCCCTTGAAGGTTGAGGCTATTCTCAATTTACCTCCTCCTTCCACACTATGCCAACTCCAAAGTTTGCACGGGACGAAAAACTTTTTACGTCAATTCATTCCCAACTACGCTGAATTAACGAAAGGATTTACTCGACTCCTTAAGAAAGGTTACAATTTCACATGGTACGACATTTCCAACAAAGCCTTTGAATATTTGAAACTTGCCTTAACCCATACACCACTACTGTTTCCACCATATTATAGTCGAGATTATTTCCTGTACTTAGTTGCTTCAGAATCTACCATTTCTATGGTTCTAGTCCAAGAGGATGATTCAAACGATGAACATGTTATATACTATTTGAGTCGGAGTCGCACGACCACCAAAACCAAATATTTACATGTGAAGAAACCGGCCTTAGCAGTTGTTCAAGTTGTTGAAAGTTTTCGTAACTACATCTTATTACACAGAACCACAATCATTTTCGATTGCAACCCCATGCAACACATCCTTACTCAACAATTACTAGGGAGAAAGTACTCTAAATGGATATTTATTCTCCAGGAGTTTGATTTGGAGTTTGAATGCCCCAAGTCAAAGAAGTCTTTGGTTTTTTCCAAATTGATATGTGACCTTCCCTCTACTGAAACAAAATTTGAGGCAGAGGATTCCTTACCTGGTGAATCTCTCTTTCTGATCAGTTCTGATGACATATGGTACAAAGATATCATCATTTATCTCCAGACCCAAACTTTTTGGCCTAATATTTCTAGTACAGATCGTCGTCGTATCCGGTATCAATCCCGTCAATACATTATCCTTGGTGATACCCTTTACCTCCATGGTATTGATTCCATATTTCGATGATGTCTCACCTATGATGAAGATGAGAAAGATTTGAATTACTATCACTCTAAAGTATGTGGCGGTCATATGTCTAGGTATGCCACTGCTCAAAATATCTTATGAGTTGGTTATTTCTGGCCTTCATTGTTTAAGGATTGCATTACTGTCATCCATAAATGCCACGCTTGTCAAACCTACAACAATACAATATGATCTCACCCTGTTCCTCTTCATCCTGTAGTTTCTGTCGGTCCTTTCGCTAAATGGGGCATTGAATTCATGACATGTAACCCTCACTCGATCGGGGGGCATGGATACATCATTGTAGCTATGGATTATTTCACTAAGTGGACCGAGGCGATGCCTACATTTGATAATAACATGAAAATTGCAACATTATTCATATTCAATCATATCGTTACTAGATTTGGTGTCCCTCAAGCCATCGTCACTGATCATGATAGTCATTTTCATAATTTCATGATGTCTGAACTTACCGAGAAGTTGGGTCTTTGACATGAAAACTCAACCCCCTATTATCCATAGGCCAATGGCCAGGTTGAAGCAATCAACAAAGTACTTACTACTATGCTTCGATGGATGGTAGGAATTCACAAGTCAAATTGGCACACAATGCTCTTCTTGGCATTATGGGCCTATAAAACATCCATTAAGTCTGCCATGGGGTTCACACCTTTCCATTTAGTATATGGTATTGAAGCAATTTTACCGATTAAATGTGAAATCCCATCTTTGAAACTAGTTTTCGAACTTATCCCTAACACCTCCGCTAAAGAGGAACGTCTTTTGTATTTGATACAATTAGACAAAACCCATCGTGATGCTGCCTTAGTCATTGAAACTCATAAAAAGCATGTAAAATCTCAATATGACAAACATGTCAAACCACGTGTATTTTCTGAAGGTTATCTAGTTCTCCTTTACGAACAAGATCGTGACTTACTAGGGGCCAGTAAATTTGAGCACAAGTGGCGGGGTCCTTATATTGTAAAGCGAGTGTTGGAGAAAGGGGATTATGAGTTGGTAGATTATGATGGAATTCCTTTGAGTGAACCCATAAATGGGCTTTACTTGAAGAAGTACTATCCTTAAATAATTTTTGCATGAGTGTTGTGTATTTTTAGTGTATCATACTCTTGTGTGCTTTTTCATTTTTGGTTCCGCCTTTTGACTGCTTACCTTGCATTGTGCTTGGTTTCCAAATGTCGATGTCTTTGCTACCCTATATTGGCTTCACTGATGATGCTAGTCACAATACTCAAAACTTAGCATCTGCTGCTTGGGCAATCTATGAACCTATGGATGAATTGATCAGTCTACATGGTGTTTTCCTTGATCGTGCAACTAACAATATCATGTAATACAATGCAATTATCGAGTTGTTAACTGACACCATTTCACTTGGAATCCATCATCTTATTGTATGACTTGATTCAAAATTATTAGTACTACAATTGAGTAACGTTTACTCCATCTGAAGTTCTACTTTGTTATGGGTATATTTGTGAATTCGCCTCTTGGAACGACATTTTGATTACATTGAATATCAACACATTCCTAGATGTCTAAATACATTGACAGATGCATTGGATAATTATGTGTTAGACACACATTTGAGACATTTATAAATCCAATCATACTTTTTACAAAAAACAAGTAAGCCGGTAGGAACTTTATATTTATAATGATAAAAGTTTATAAAAAAGTGTTTTGTATGAAGACCAAAATATAAAAATGTGAAGCTCATGGCTTCATGTATACAAAGAATCAAGGATTATTCTCGTTGTAACAATTGACTACCCGTGCTACTCTACGAAGAAGTCGACCGATAGATGCATATATGCCCACTATGTGGCATTGGTAGTGCCTAGGGAGCTCATCCACCATGGCATCAGGGACATGCATGGTCAGTCCCCCCAGGTTCTGTTCTATAGCCTTGAGATATGTGACAACCAACCCTTCTACAACACCTCTCTCTCCACGTATCTAGATGGGAGATGATCCCGACGGGTGATAAGGCCCCACATCTGCATTGTTGAGAGCACTTGATTAGTCATTGGATAAATAACACAATTTTTTTTTTATATCATTAAAATATAAAAAAAATTATATAAACAAAAAATTTCCTTCTTAACTATGTCCCTCCATTGGGACCCATTAGGAATGTCTAGATTTGGGTCACCACATAAATATACCCCGACATACGCATAATCTTCTACCATGAGAAACTGATTCCTCAGCCATTGGAAGAAGACATCGTCATATTTGACGATGGGAACACCACAATGCTGAGCCATAAGATCTACCCACCTCTTCATTCATGGATCCTGTGGGGTGGGTATACCCCAGTCCACCTGCAGATGTAGGACAAGAAACCTCTCCAGAAAGAAGGACACCAAAATGGACCCATATCCAAATTTCTTTAACCGATATTTTTAGCACTTGGTAAGTTGTTTCATCATGATTTTTAGGACCCCCTCACACCAGTTGAAGACCCTTTGTTGCATGCATTCTATCGTATACTAAAAATGGCTCTACAAAGCCATATGGGGAACTACACTCCCTTCCATGTGAGTAATGATGTAAAGGATAGTCCACAATGAAAAATCTAGGACATCCCTAATAGCTAACTTGCCGTTGTGTTTCTTGGTACCTGGCACACAATGGTGGCTAACGTAGCAATCCATAGGTTCACCTCCACCCCATCTACCTGTAAGAAACACCCATGAACCACGATGAGACAATCCTGTCAGGAAATAGATATCCTCTATATCTATTGTGAGTCTGTGAACACCCACGCGAAATTTCTGCTCGTTTACATCCCACATGTGAACCAAGTACTCTAGTAGTCTCAACTGGGCTCTCATGCCCTGAATCCTGAAGAATTTTAGTAACCCACATTGCCTTAGATCCATAACTGTCCCTGGGTCATTCCCAATGAAGTAATCCTCTTCTTCATGTTCTCGCTCACGCCACTCCAACATCTTGACCAAGGAAAGCTTGCCAAGGAGAAATAAAATAAGATTAGAAACTTAAAATTCTTTCCTGGGGGTTTTTTCTAGTTAGTTTTGTCTTTTTAAGTTTTTGGTTGCGGTCGTCACAGGGCTGCACATTCGTGCAGAGTGACGTCATCGCACCCTACTTATAGGGTCACCTGCGATGATCCTAGATTGTCGTAGTTCACGATATAGGGCACCCGCGAGGATCTCAACGTGCATATAACCCCAAAAAATCGACCCAACAAACAAATTTGACCAATCAAAGCAAATTTTGGAACCATGAAAAGATGAAGGAGAAGAAGATTACCTGTTTGATGGAGACGGTTCGCAAAATGATCCACCACACGCTCCGCAATCGACAATTGAAATTCGGGGAGAAAAAGGGCTTTGGAGCACTATTTGGGTAAACTTGCAAATGAAATGGTAAAATGATGTTTTTGACCTATTTTATTGACTTCTATTATTTTTTATTTGCAAAATTATATTATTTTTATATTTTATCTATGCCCTAAAGTCTTAACAACTTGGCAAGTGTTGAATTTTGCAGATTAAAAGGTCTAGAGACGAGACATTGGAACAAGGGTCCACCCTTTTTGATTTGTTTTCACATATTTTTCTTGTGTACAGATCCTTTTAATGTTTTTCAGGAAAAACTCTGAGCAGAGTCTTAATTATTTCTCATGCTCATGAAACCATGAGAATGTAATCGAGTAGTATTTTTTTGTTTTTTCGAACTCGTATTGGCAATATGAAAAATGAAACCTATGGAGTACCCTTTAAGCTCTTTTCAAGCTCCCTAAACATGAAAAGATGGCCGAGTGACCTTGTTATTTTCACTCCTGTAAAAGTATCTGAAGAAAATGTCCGATGAGCAGTAGGTTATCTCTTTTTCGGTCTTGTCAAACTAAATTATGAAAAAGGACCTGATGGATTTCTCTTTAAGTTTTTTTTCAGACTCTCTAAAATTGAAAAACCCCTGAGTTTTCTTTCCTTGGACTCATTAAACAAACATCGAAAGACCCATATGGGATCAAATCACTCATTCTTATGGTTCGTTAAACATACTCCGAGGGACTCATCCAAAGGATGAGCTTACATATACAAGCATATGTTATCCTCCTTAATCTTGCGTAAAAATAAAGAGGTACTTGCCAGAAATGGTGGGGAAAAAATGGGAAAGAAATGTGTCTCTGTATTTATGCCAGTGGCAGTAATAGTCGCTCTTGAACATGACACCCCCCTTCATCATTGTATCTAGGTTGGGAAATCCATTTGTCTCTCATTTGACCATCCAAAGGTTCATATGTTGGGTCCTCCTTAAGTCAATGCTGTGAAGACAATTGTCGTGTCATTCATATGTTCAAGAGAAGTCTAACTTAAACAAGCCTTCTATCGAGTTGGTCATCTGCAGTTATAAATTTTCAACCATGTCGACCTTCCTTGAGTCAGTTTCGAATCACTTCATACTCTGATCTACCTCAAATATGTTACATATTTTGTGTCATTGATGGAGGATACATCAAGGTCCTCATGTGACGAGTCTTTTCCTGTCGACTTCAACTCATAATCTGGGAACAAGACCTAGAAATCATGTAGTACTTTAGAGTCTGCATGCCTCAATGGCATGTTTCTTTGCTTTCATCAGTGGTTTCACATCATTGACCCCTGATTGGAAGATTCCATCATCTGTTTGACTTCAACTCATTTATTCACATTCTTTGGATTGTACTAGAGTACCTTGGGAGTCATTGACATCAACGATGACTTCCCTCGCACTTGTTAACAATTTTCATTAATGACCGGTAATCAAGTGGTTTTTACCATGTTCGATTTCGACACCTGTAATCACATGGCTAGATTCGTACTTATAGATGATGGAAATCAAGACCTTGGATATTATCATTTTGGTCCAGGTTGCGACGAAGTATTTATAAATTTGTACTGACATATAGATCCACTTTGTATGTCTCGTGGTTATGTCCGTATTTGAATTCTTTTAGAGTGTAGATCCATAGTGTATTCTTGCTGGCTATCCCGAATCATGATGACATGGATCTATAGTGTATGTTTAGTGGCCATAACTCACTTGAAACTTATGATTAGAGTCACTTGTAGTCTAAGCATGGGAATGCCTACCTCATAAATGGTATGTTATTATCAAGATGCTTGATTGTTTGCAGGTTCTTGATCGATGCGCTCCTTGTTTTCGACATACACATTCTAAAAAGTATTTTAGCTGTCACGAGTTCCAACTTCATACTTTTTGGGGCATTCTATTACACATTATTTTGGTCACCTTAGTGATCAACTTACAACATGTGTTCATGTTCCTTGGAAATATTAAAAGAAGACTTTCTCCATGAGAAAAGTGATTTTCTTTCCTCTTTCGAAAACCATATCAAGGAAGGTCATCACACCCTGTCATATGCATGAGGTGCGACGATGCCTGATATTCATACTCTGACCTAAAGCTAGATTGTGATGTCGTCGCATGTTGCTTGTTCATAGGGTGCGACGATGCTTAAAGCATAGGAAAAGTCAAATTTCACGAATGTTCTAGAAGGGAATCTTCTAGAAGACGAGGTGGCCTCCGATCGGTTTGGATCTCACTCGCTTTTCTAATTTAGTGGGATCATCCTAATCTCCTCATCCATCTCTCTTTCACAATATATAAAGAGGGATCTTTCATGGAAAAGGATAAGGTTGAATAGGCTAATATTTGCATGGAGAGTTCTACTACAGATTATGCTTGAGAGCTTTTCTTTAGTTCTTCAAGTCAGTGGATCTTCTTCATTCAAGGCATTGGAGAAAATGTGTGTTTGTTGAAGCAAAGAGTCATTGAAAGGGGACCTTGCAACATCAAGGCATGGGTTGTATTCTCCACTTTCCATTTGATTTAATACAATAATACATTTCTTCCCTGTAAAAGAATCTCGTCTTCTATTGTATAATTCCTTGATCATATACATAGACTTCATTAGAATATATATATCTTTGTTTTCCCTCTTTGTTGGTTTTTGATTCTTAGACATGCTTACCATTCTGCAAACCCAAGGAAGGATTTACAAGGATGACACTAGCGAAGATCAAGCATTGTTTAAAATATATCTCACTTGTACTTCACTAAACTAGTTTATATGACAATAAAGTTTAAGGCGAAGTATGCATTATGTTCTGTTTTGTTCTAGTTTCCTGTGGAATTTAGGGAGATTTGTTTGTGTCTGCACTTATTGATTATTCAAATAACAATAATGAATATATAATCTCTATATACCTATTTAGACACCACACACGAGGCCCCTTTACTATTAGGTCGGCCCTAATGCATATACATTTACACATTACATGTACATTTAGCCCCATATATGCCTCCCCTTGGGTTCATATCATATACATTTAACCCCATATATGCCCCCCTGGGTCATAACATAATACCCTCCTTCAAAAATCTGTGTCCTCAAGGCATTGCAATTAAAGGATTCACATGTGATGAAACCAAGTAATATGATTTTCTTATGTTTTTGCCTTTTTCATTCCATTGATGATGATCCATCCATCCAAAATCAATTATTTTCGATCTCAATCCTTGGTGGCTAATTGTTGCATAATGTTATTTCCTTTGATTACATGTATTTTTGTTGTAAGTTCTCCAATATGTAGTGGTTGTTGGTCTATTATAATAGTTTGTTGAAGAGTGGTTTTGTGATGCCTTGTTCCATGGATATTGACAAGTATTCCATCTTCTTCCTTGATAATGTTGTTATTGACCTTCCTCTCTTCCTTGAAATATTTCTTGGTAATGAGGGTGTTGATATGGTTTCACATTTGACGATTTTCCTTCACTATGCACATGCATTTTATCTATCTTATTTTCAGAGACAATGGAATCCTTTATCCTCTTTTCTTGGTCTTTGATTACTCTATCCTTGGAGATAATACTACCATATTTGACATGTACATCCTCTAGATGAAGTTCAATTTCTTCAAGTATCTTCTGCTTGGATATTGTCTTGTTTCTCCTTTTGAAGCTGCAATGTCACCACATTTATCAAATTTTGACATCCTTCCTTAATTTTGAATTGCATTTCTAATTTTACGTCATCAATATTTAGGGATTCCTTAACTTTCTTGCTAATTTCCTCTTCTAGTCTTTTGGTAGATTCTTCATCCAAGATCCTTGTTTCTTCTTGATTTTGATAATTCTTCTTTTCTTCTTTTGATCTCTTAACCTCATTTGATATTTTTTACGATGGTTTCATAATCTACATATCTCTTCATATTTGTTTTCCAATTCTTCCCTTGACTTTTCCTTTTCCCACTTTGCTTTGCAACTCTTTTCTTGCTTTAAGTTCTTAACTTCCTCAACGAGTGAGTCATTAAGGGATTGCATATTGGTGAACTCATCGTTTTTCTTTGTAATATATTTTCTTAGCTCTTCATTATCCCTTTGCAATTTGGAGACATTTTCTTTTGATTCCTTTAATTCCTCTTGAATTTTGTGCATCTCCTCCAATTTTTATCCTTAATCCATTTATTTGAGAAGAGTTCTTCAAAAATTTCCCATGTGAAGTAGAGTCTAGTATCTTCATCAAAGCTACTCCACCACTTATAAGCTCCCCCCCAAAAGCAAAAGATACCCTAAAAGGAACCAAATCAATTTTCGTTATCATCGTTAACCATTCCTCAGGATTGATTTCATCTTTATCTTCATCTCCGCTAAAGTTAGTTATTGACATTGATTCTTAATTGAGGTCTAACCATACCATTCAACTTACAACTTCAATATATTAAGAATAATGATATAAAATAGTTATAATACTCGTTCCAATATAATATTCTATGTTTTCTCTTTCCAATGGATTTTGAATAAGCTCAATCAGAAATCCCAATTAAAAGTTATGATAGCTTTAAGTGAACATACCTTTGAAAAACTTGATTTGGTGTTTGTACTTTTGACCGACCTTACTTCTGATGTGTTTATGAAATTTCAGCCTTTATAAGTCTGGAATTTCATCCCGTAGTACTATGATATTTATTCTTTGCAATGCCACATGTCTGAATAAAATTTGATGTGCCAAATGAAAGTTATGTTAACTTTCCCAAACCTTGTTGATTATTGTCCTTTTTTGGAGAGATAACTTGTACAAACTTTCACGTGTCCAATATTTGATACCTTATTTTGAATTTTGTACTAAAAATACTATGGAATCCCCTATTCAAATGCAACTGGTGGCACTGAATTTGGATCCTCATTCAAGAAGATATGACTATTTTACCTAGAACACTTGCTTGAGACTAGTTATAGGACTAGTCAAACAACCGTACCTTCCACATACTATATCTCATAAATTAAAATGATCCAAACTATGAAATTTTTACCAGGTGAAATTCACCGTATCTTTTCAATATTTTTCAAATTTCATAGTCTGGAACATCATGAAGAAAAAGTTATAGAAAAATTCCCAAAATGACTCGTTTGAGATTAGTTTTAGGGATAGTAAAAAGCCCTAACTTCCACAGGTTGTATCTCTTAAAGTTTAACAGCTCATAAACTGCATTTTTTACCACAGGTACCTTGAGATGTCTTCTAAATAAACTCCAACTTTCACTATTTGAAACGACCCAAATTTTTTTAATAGTGGAAATGCTAAGACGACTTTCTTGAAGAAGCAAAACCCTAGGATCGATGCTTTGATACCAAATGTTATGAATCAAATTCTTAAAATATGATAATAGAACATAAGTACACACCATGTAGAACAATGTGAGCATAGAACACAACTCCAATATAGATAACAAAGATGTGTTACACAATAACTCCTTAAAGAATAGGGAAACCTCCTCCAAATATCCAAATACATTCATACATCACAATTCACATGTGCTCAATAATGAATACATGATCTCTATATATACCTATTCACACACTACACATGAGGCATACATATACAAATACATTCATTATACATATACATTTACACATTACATGTACATTTAGTCCCATATATACCCCCCATAGGGTCATATCATATACATTTGACCCCATATATGCCCCCCTTGGGTCATAACAATAAATGGCAATTAAGTGCCCGACTACCATGGTTTCTTTTACTCGAATATGCATTCTTTCCACCTGTGCCTCGAACTCCACATAATTCTCCATGTCAAATTTCAACACATAATCAATTTTTATAACTTTAGGCCCCAAATTCATTAAGTTTTGATGCTTGGCCTTCAGTCACGTCATTAAAAATTAAACAATCATAATCATTATATTTTTCCCACCATGGATTTCCAAATTCGATTTTCATGTCAAATTGCTTTTCCTCCAAATTAAATTACAACTCCATTGCTAA
>JZKD02S0357337.1:103052-126555 GCA_000966675.3 Picea glauca | reverse complement strand
TGTTGCAACCTAAAGCTTTGATATCATTTAGTAACATACCCAATACCCTATGTGCACTTTGAGGATATGGGGTACTTCTTGAAACTACCAATTTCACTCCAAATTTGTTTCTTTGATACCTTCCTCGCTATCCTACAAGTAATTAATGAACACATGCATGCATGACATTGCATACTTATGGAAGAATAATTAATCGTTTAGTCATAATGTTACCATTAATTATAATTGCAGGTTTACACATGCAAGCAAGACTAAACAAACCAAAAAGTAATCAATTCCATAACATAAACAACATTAATTCAATACAATTCAAAAGTACATTCATGAACACTTATATGTTTAGAAAGTGTCCACCATTTGGCTATAGAAGAAGGATGTTCCACCCAACCATAGGCTCCCTTTTTCACCAATTCTCTTCTGCAATAGAGGTCACCCTTGACCCGAGGCTATAAATCCACAAGGAAAAACTCTTCCTATGGTTGGCTCTAATTCTTTTATCATAGCCCAATTCCTAGGTTCACAATCAATATTTACTGCTATAATAGTCATGTTACCTCCTCAGAGGTACCCTATATTTTCCATGACAACACCATTGTGATACCGAGGTAGATGTAAGTCCTAAAGCCTTGTAGGCCATGTGGATGATTATGTATATGGTGTCCTAGGCCATTGATGGTCAGCCATACCCGGTCCCTCAAGTCCCCACTCTCAATTCCTTTCATCCAGAATAGGATTGGAGGCCTTGACATGGATCTATTGGGATACATGGTTTATGGGAGCCATTTGTTTGTAGGGGTGATCACATTATGTAGGGATTGTTGTTCCCATGGTTTTATGTGCACCTATGTCGTTCCTGCATGGTCCTGTGTCATAGAGACTGTATGCATCTCCTTGGCCATAGTGCAATATTCATTTATTGTTCTCAACATGGAAATCTCACTTTTCACAACATTTCATGTTTCCCTAGGCAATTCACAAATCCCAATGCACATGCTCCCTAGTCCAGAAATACAACAAGGGCTCAAAATGATCGTCATGATGTATACTTGACATTACACGTTGAAATTTTGGACAAAATAAGGTCTACCAAGCTGAATCGATCCCTCAAATCTAAAGCTTGAGGATAAAAAGGTGGTTAAAATGAAATGTACTAAGTCAACGATGGTAAAAAAGGGGAACGTTGGGATATCCAAGCTCAACATTTCACTCCTCAAGCAAATCGTTTCCAAATTCAAGAAAATCCACCCTCTCTTCCTAGCCATTGAGCTCCCTCATGCAAATCTTCCCTCAATCCAAATAATTCGACCCTTTTCTACTAGTTGTTGAAGCATTCAAGCTAACCGTTGGGTCAAAGGAGGTGAATAGTGGGGTCAAAGAGGTAAACATTGGAGCTTAAGTGACAAATCAAGCAAATCGTTCCACTCTTTAAGCTATCCATTTCAATTTTAAGGAAGCCGCCACCTCTCTCTTAGTCGTTGGCAATCAAAGGAATGTTAGATTCAAGGGAACGTTGAGCAAGGTCAAAGCTAACCATTGAGGAACATTAAACAATAAAATAGTTGATGTTATAGCAAGATTTGCCTCACCCTAGGAAAACTTGCACATAGGGAATTTTTCCATTTCCCTATGCAGACTTGAAGTCATTTTTTTGCAAATTCCAGATCTAAAAAACATAATTTTTCCACATATACGTGCCCTGCCTATATTACAACATGCATATATGCAGGTTGCACCACTACACCCCGTGTACATTGGGAAATGCACCAAAAATTAAAAAATAGTGTCGGGTTTCCATGTCACGTCACGATATTTATGATCCTTGACCTTCCATATACTAAAAACGTTTCAACTCAGCCCTTCAGTTCCACTTGAAGGCTATAAATGGGCCAAATCTGAGCTATGGAAAACAAGAGAAAGAATTCAACTTTGAGAGCAAAGTTACTCTGGAGAAATTATTCACTCCACATTGAGCCTGCATCCCTTTGTCCTTTAAGTCTGAACACCATGTTCAACCCCCAAGATCTTCCCTCATTGATTGAGAACTACTTGGTCTCTCTTATATGAGCTTGCCTTTGGTGGAGGATTGAAGTGGTGGAGGCCCAGCTGGAAGGAACTTAGTTTCTCAGTTCTGAACCATGCCGACACAGAAGTTTGTAACTCATTCACTTATGTTGATTACATCTGAATAGAAATACTCTTTTCTTGTCCAATTAATATCTCACAAATATTTGAATAATTATTCCATGGGCGTATTTGTCATGAATTTTAATGGATTATGTTGTTGAACATACTAACATTATATATTATCACCATATGCTTGCATTTCTTGGTTGTTGAGGACTAGTTGCAAGTGTATTGCTTTGGGTCAAGTGCTCAACGACGAACTTCATCGAACATTTGGACGAGGTAGGATTATTATCTTGTCTTGTTAGCATATTCATTTATATAACATACTTGAGATTATAGTTGATTTCTACAGTTATTTCCATCTTTTGTGGTTTACCCCTAGCCATAGAGAGATTTTCCTCGTAACAGAATTGACGACCATGCTGGGGATAAAATCTTCTTTTTCAGGGTGTGGAGTGTTTTTGTCCTTAGATTTCTCTCATTCATACTGTGTTTATTTTTGTATGATTGCTTGACAACTTTCGTTCACTCTGGGTTTGAGTTTTTCAGCCTTCTTCTTAGCCTAGCCGTGTTTTGTCACATATACATGGGTTTTGCTTGACATACGTGTACATGCTGTACTTCTGCAAGTTGCATTATACATACACACTTTCCCCTTTAACAATTGCGTACACCAACCTTTGTTGCTTGATTGCTGGGTTTGGTGGTTGTTGGGTAGGTTTTGATGATTGCTGAGTCTTTGGTTGAATTTTTGGGCGGCACCTTTCTCGCCATATTTTCATGTTGATTGTCCTTGCACCTTGGGTTGGGTGTTTTTCTCCTTGATATCCTACCTGGGTTGTCTCTGTCTATACATAGTAGAGTCTTTATATCAAGTTGTTGTTTAGTCCTTGCATTTTCATTCTCTTATATTGAAAATACAAAAATATTAGGCATTTTACATTGATTGGAATTTTGATCTTTTGAGTCTTTGTCATTTATCTTAGTGCATGTAGAGGAAGATTGCATTTTATTTAGAATTGCATAATTAAATTGAAAATTGCATTTTTGAGAAGCATATCATTCATTGGAAATTGAAGTTAGGACTTTGCATTGTATTCATGTTCATTTATTTTACTTGTTGAGTCATAACATCACTAGTTTCACGAGCGCACCTTTTGAGTAAGCACTACCACTAAAATTAACGCTATAATTTAAAATTGATTAGTAACGATTTTATTTTCTAGGGTGCACAAAATAGCTTAGGATTTAAAGCCTTGGAATGGGATTTTGTGAGTAAACTTCTCCAAGGCTATTAAATCAACATATGTGTCTAACTAAGGGAGTGGAAAAATCCATTGTATAATCAGTAAGATCAGGAGGCTCCACTTACACTGGAGTTAAGCACGAGGTCACGTGAGGTCAGTTGAAGGGATATCCCCCCGATACCTTCTTAGCATCAAAGATATTTCTAGGGATCTTTCTAGTGCCCTTACCTTCGTGAGAGGCGGTGATTTCAAGGTTTTGGGCTTTTCTACCCTGCCCATATGGTGGACCCAACTTACGACTGTTCACTTGTGCATGGGTTATACCGTGGTTGATTAATTTCTTGACTTAGGCTCCACATAGGTTACTTGCAGGGGGTTATTTTGCAGGTACCCTGGGTCAGATAAGGGTCGAAAAACACACAACCTTTATGGAGGATTACCTCTCCAGGGGGATACGACCGATTGGTTGCTAAGCCCATGAGGGCCCTTATAACTTATTCCATTTCCTCCAATCTTTAGTAGCAGAGTCTCATGCCTCTCTTGGGCGAGGAATACCTACTTTAGAGAGGGAGGTCCCTTTCATCCATTTTATACTATTTGTGTGCATATTGGTCATTTGATTATTTTTGGTGTCCTCTTTGATTACTAGTTGGCCTTAGGATTTGTTTTTTATATCTTGAATCTTGAGTCATCGTGGAGCGAGACCAGCTTCCCCACAGGTCTCGCCACTTGTTATAGTTACCACCAAGTTTTGAGTCTTTGCCTTCTAAAAGGCATAGAGTTATTAAATGTGGTACGCACACCTCCTCTTATCAGACTTGCGATTCTACAAGGATGAGTATTGAACTGAGTCATCAAGATACCAGGAGCCCTTCGACTCCCACACCTACTATAGTCAATGGTACCCCTTCGACTCCTTCAACCACAATGGTTGTAGTGTCGGGGGCACCTGTCATCACCGCTTCCCGTCCTATAGCTAACACTCAACCTATTGCCACAAACTTGTTTGGGTCTCTTGGTCATTCACCGAGCTATAATGTTCAGTCCATCCCTATGGCCTCTAGTCCCTTTTCCTATGGTATGCCAAATTTTACTTCGCAAATTTCAAACTCCATCCTAGCCGTTGGCCCTAATGATAGCATTGGACTTGGGGGAACAAATCCTCCTTACACTCCTTTCTTGTTTCATGGCACTCAGGTCCCTCAAACGATTCCTACCATGGGAGGCATTCCTTATTTTAACCTCGTGTTTAATCCTATTACTTCTGGATGGAGTAACCAACCCGACAGACAAACTATTGTTTATGGTCCATCCTTTACACCCACCTCCTCTATGCTGATTCTGACCAACAAATTTGGCATGAAGAATCCATCTTTATCCTACATATTCACACCTGGAGGAGGTCAATTTCACACCTTGGGCAACCCCCAACCTGCATCTACTCCGACAGGGGGTAGTTTTTATAACCCTCATCAGAACATTCCTATTGGAATGATTCCCAACCAACCCCTTATGAATCATCCTAGAGGGGGTCTTACAATCCTAGACAAGGCCATGGTGGTTATCATAACCCTGGATGAGCTGCAATTTCCCAACCACAATCTTTCCAGGGAGCTTGGGGCTAGATGTCGCAACCCCATCTCCCTTTTTTGGCCACTCTCAATCTGCCAGACTATCTAAGTTGATGAATGATCCTATGTGTCATGATCCTACATGCCCCCCATCCCCACCAAGCTTCCTTCGAATATTCCAAAATTTGAAAGAAAGAATGGGGATGATCCTGGTGATCACATCACCACCTTTCACCTATGGTGCTCTTCAAATTCCCTTAACGATGATTCCATTCGGTTAAGAGTTTCAATGCACCCTCATGGGGGTTGTTGTGAAATGGTATATCGAGCTACCTAGGGGGGCATACAAGACCTTTAGTCAGATGGTTTTATTCTTCCTTAACCACTTCCAATTCCCGGTTCATTATGATGTTGGCCTAGAACTTCTGTTGACCTTATGCTAGTACAAAGCCACTCATATCGTGGATCACATCCATGAGTGGAGTAGATAGAAGAGGTTTATCAAGACCTGCATACCCCCAAAATTCATGTTAGAGTGGTTCCTTAAGTCTCTACAACCTCCTATTTCAAAGGATGTTGCTACATCTAGGGTTACCCGAGGAAGAAGCAATTTTCAAAGCCCAACAATTAGATATTATATATGCTCAGTCTGAAATGTTATACGAGATTCTTCCTGACGCACTGAGGTCAAATTATGACCCTAGACAAAAGCCTGGGCCTCATGCCGGTGGCATTGTAGGTTCCACCAATGTGAAATCTGCAGACTTGGTGACAAGCCATTTGAAATAGTTGTTTCTAAACTAGACCACAGGAGGGCCAAATTCGTCTGTCTTCCAACCCCACTCTGTCGGCGGATGTACATTCCGTGCAATCATCGAAGGACCCAAATGGTAACCAACAACTAGGCGAGAATAAGAATAAAGGATGTAATAATAATCGTAAGGGTGGGAAGAATAATAAACCCAAGGAAAACCATAATAATGAGAAGATGAATAACAATGTTGGTGAGGGAAAGAGAGAAAGGCGTAAGGTGAAGTTTCCCTGTAAGATTTGCACATATGATCACCTTACTCATTTATGTCCCAAACTTGCGGAAGCTGTGAGGCTCTTATCTCTACCGCCCACCATGATGACGAATCCTTTCCCACATAACCAACACATGGCCTCAAGCTCCTCAAATGCTAGAAATGTGGATGGTGGGAGTCAAAACCCACTGACACAAGATGATGAACATTTATGCATCAATATGGTCAAATCTGAGGTTAATCTAGCCACCCGATCTCACAATTACAGTTCTCCACAAACTCTACCTGGTCTAGAGTCTCCTCCTCCTTCGGAGGCACCCCTACAGATTGAAAAACCAAAGCCACCACCTCTTTTTTCGAAAGGAGTACTCAAGCGCTCTACCCATAATTCTAATGCTAGAGCTGCCCAGAATTACTCTATTGTTGAGGACATGGGCCAAACCCCTTGTGTGATGTCAGCTATGGAGGTACTCCAAACATGTCCTCCACAAAGGAATGCCTTGCTATCTGCTTTAGGAGCTCTAGATCCTAGTGGCTCGAAAGTTATCAAGTTTGACATCAAATATGTGAAGCCTCACTTTGCTTACCATGTGGCATTCCAAATCCACGTGGGTTACTCGAAGTATACCATTAAGCATACTGTTGTTGACAAAGGCGTTGCAACATGTGTGATGTCCCTGGTCTATTGGAAAGCCCTCGACTCTATCACTCTCTCTCAATATCCTACCATTTTAATTTCTTTTGATGATCATTCCTTCTGCCCTCATGGTATTCTTCCTTCCTTTCTGGTTCAGTTAGGTGGGAAGATGGTAGAGGTGGATGTTGAGGTGGTTAATGCGCCCCTTGATTATAAATTGCTACTAGGACACACATGGACTTACGCTATGACTGCCATTGTATCGTCCATCTTCCGTACTCTTTGTTTTCCTCACGATGGGAAGATCATGACGATCGATTAATTGTCCTTTGCATATGCTAGCCCCAGTGCATCTGTTGGACCGTCGATCCCCGTGGTTGACAATTCTTAGCCAACAACTGAGAATATCAATGTCAGAATGTATTCATCCCTTATGGGTACCTTCGACTTCATGGCACCGATTCACCATATTTACGCCATGTCTAGTAGGCCTGTTTCATCAAAGAGGTCCGTTCCTTTCCTCACTTCCTATTTTAATGATCCTTGGACCCTACCTTCTTCGACTACGTCTTGTGAAGGTCATCCGCATGATGGAATGTCCATGCCACTATTGACAACATAGATAGCATATCAATTTATTCTTGACTCTTCCACCAATCTCGATCCTATTACCTCGCAGACGGACGAGGAGGATCCTGTTCTTAAGCCCGTGTG
Organism: Picea glauca; assembly: GCA_000966675.3. Taxonomy (NCBI): domain Eukaryota; kingdom Viridiplantae; phylum Streptophyta; class Pinopsida; order Pinales; family Pinaceae; genus Picea; species Picea glauca. Next base: position 119,234 of record JZKD02S0357337.1, on the reverse strand, counting down.
GGCCACTTCATCATCTTGTTCACATGACTGAATCGATGAGACTTTTCCCTCAGATGAAGCTATCATTAAAGCCATGAATGGTTCTAAAAAACCTTGGGATCATATGGATCATCGCTCTTATTTTCTCCCAGAGATTGCTAGAATTGAACAAGATGACTTTCGATTTACTCTGAGTGAGATAGTCGGTGACACTATAGTTCTGCTTGATATGCACGACATTTATGCTGAAGGAAATATGGTATCTCCCCTACCATCATGATCGATATCTCTCGTACCTATGGAAAGATTGAAAATGTATATATTGGTGCAGATTGTTCGCCATAAGAAATCATGATCTACATTGAACTCTTCAAGGAATTCCGAGATGTATTCACTTGGTCATATGAAGAGATTTTAGGATTCGACCCTCGAATTTTCGAACATGAGATCAAAACTTACCCAGATGCTAAGGTTTTTCGACAATGTCTTAGATATTTCAATCCGTGGAAGGCCCCTGCTATTAAGGCAGAGGTAGAGAAACTGCTTAATGTTGGCTTCATCTACTCGGTTCCCTTGATTGAATGGGTATCCAATCTTATTCTGGTGAATAAGAAGCAAGGAACCATCCATGTATGCATGGATTTTTGTGACCTGAACAAAGCTTGTCCTAAAGACAACTTCCCAACACCTTTCATCGATCATATCCTTGACGAGTGTGCGGGAAGCAATGTTTTTCCTTTCATTGATGGATTTTTAGGGTATAACCAAATTCAAATTAAATTTTAGGATCAACATAAGATGACATTTATTTGTCCTTGGGGTAATTTTGCATACCAGAAGATGGCTTTCAGCCTTAAAAACGTCATAGAAACCTTCCAACATGCCATGACCTTCGAATTCCATGATCTTAAGCATATAGTCGAAGCTTATCTTGATGATCTTGTTGCTCACTCTCGCAAGAGAGTGGATCACCCTAAGCACCTTCAGCTAGTTTTTGAAATATGTCATCATTATTGCATCCGATTGAACCCTCATAAATGCATATTTTACGTTAGGTCTAGACGTCTTCTAGGATTTTTAGTCTCTAAGATTGGGATCATGGTAGATCTATTAAAGGTTGAGGCAATACTTTGATTGCCTCCCCTGCACACTATTCAACAACTTCAAGGTTTATAGGGGAAAGATAACTTTTTACGTCAGTTTATAGTGAACTATGACAATATTACTAAGGGTTTCATGCATCTTTTGAAGAAGGACACCCCTTTTATCTTGGATGAGTGAGCCCAAGAATCCTTCGATGCTTTGAAGAAAGCCTTGGTATCGATGCCTCTGTTGAAGTCTCCTTACTACAGTAGATATTACTTGTTTTATGTAGCCGCATCTGAAGAGACGATCGATATGGTTTTGGTTCAGGAGGATGATGAGCTCCGCGAGCACGTCATCTACTATCTTAGTCGAAACTTAATCGGTCCTGAGCTGAAATATTTTCACGTTGAAAAGCTAGCTTTGGTTGTCATTCACATAGTCCAACGATTATGCCATTATATATTGCTTTGAAAAACTACTGTGATTGTCGATGTCAATCCATTTCAATACATCCTTACCAGGCGTATCATAGGGGGAAAGTACAATAAATGGATTGTCATTTTACAATAATTCGATCTTGATTTTGCTTCTACGAAATCCAAGAAATCACTAGTCTCTGTCGAGTTAATATTCAACTTCCCACGATTAGATGAGGATGTTATTCATGTTGATTCTTTTGTATATGAACACATTTTCCTTGTCTCGTCGTCTGATCCCTGGTATGGATACATTGTTCTCTATCTTCAAACTTTGAAGTTCCCTCAACATCTCTCGTGAGATGATCGACGACATATAAGATACCAAGATAAGAATTACCTTATCATCGAAGACACTCTATATCGTCGAGGAATAGATAATATCTTGCGTCATTGTTTAACTCATGAAGAAGCCGAGTCAATTCTAAATGATTGCTAGAGTGGGGCTTGTGGTGATCATCTATTCGGGCTTGTGAGAACCCATAAAATTTTGCGAGCCGGTTATTTTTGGTCGTATATCTTTAAAGATTACATTGAAGCGGTCAAGAAGTGTCACCTCTACCAGGTGTTCACTCAAAAAATGTGCTCGCATCCAACCCCTCTCCATGCAGTCATTATTGTTGGTCCCTTCACCAAGTGGGGGGTGGACTTTGTGGATTGCAACCCAACTTCAGCTGGGGGGAATAAACACATTATCGTGGCCATTGAATACTTTACTAAGTGGGCCAAGGCCATGCCTATAGTTAAATTCGATGGGAACACTTCCACCTTCTTCGTATTCAACAAATTATCGCCAGGTTCAACATCCCGAGTGAGATTATCACTGATCATGGAAATCACTTTCAGAATGAAATGATGGAAGAGATAACATCCAAACTTGGGTTTAAGCATGGTCAGGTAGAGGCCGTAAACAAGTCTCTCAGGACCATTCTGCAGAAAATTGTTAGCCAGAGTAAATATACCTGGCATATCATGTTATATCCCGCACTTTCGGCATATCGAACCTCGGTCAATATTGCCACTAGATTTTCTCCTTTCCAGTTAGTACATGGTGTGGAATTGATCTTACCTATTGAATGATAAATCCCTTCTCTTAAATTGGCAGTTGTGCTCCTACCTGACACTTCCAATCTCAAACGAAGCCTTGTGCACCTAGAGAGCCTTGACGAGCAGCGTCAAGACGCCTCTACGACTATCAAAGTGAATAAACAATGTGTCAAGGTCCGATATGATTAGTTTGTTTGTCCTCAGTTGTACATTGAGGGTGACTTGGTCCTATTATATGATCAAGCCAAAGAACCACTGGGGGCAGGAAAGTTCAAACCCATGTGGCACGGTCCCTATATCATGTGACGTGTCTTGGAAAAATGAGCCTATGAATTATAAGATTATGAAGGGAACATGTTGGCTGAGCCCAGGAATGGGGTCTACTTGAAAAGATATTATGCTTGAGCCCCAATCTTAGGAATAAATCTTTGTATACTAATGTAATTTAGTGTATATATCTTTTCCTTTTATTTCTTGTCTTAAGCTTGCTTATCGAGTTTTCCTTTGGTTGGTAGATGTCAATAGAGTCTTCGATATACTTAGGATTTGCAGACGGAGCCAGTCGTCATACAAAAAACTTAGCTTTTGTCGCTTAGGTTGTTTACTCACCCGAGGGTCTATTGTTGTCTTCAGGTGGCATATGCCTAGGGCCATCCACAAACAATGTGGCTGAATATAGCGTCATTATAGGACTTTTGCGTGATTCCATTTTTCATGGTATTCCTTCTTTGGAGGTTCGCCTGGATTCCCTGTTAGTAGTATGTCAGTTGAATGACAATTACCATGTGTGTGACCCTACGTTACTCCGACGATTCCTATAGGTATGCCTTTTAGAATGAAAATTTGATTTTATTACTTATCATCACATACCTAGGAGTTCTAATTATGTATCCGATGCATATGCTAGTTTCGTTTTAGATTGACATTTTTCACATAACTAAAGCAAAGAAAACATTCTCATCAATGTATACATTGTAACATAAGTAAAGCCGAAGAACCATGTTTTTATATATATTTCAAAAAAATATGATGTTTATAGTACAAAATTCGGGCTAACACCCTCAATACACATATACAACCGATAATACAAAATCCATGACATCTACGCCTATGGTGCTAGATGTGTATCATGATAACAAAATACGATGTTTGCGAGACACCGAAAGAGTCACACTCAAGCTCTAGGCATGCCTACCACCTGTCACTGCATAGCCTTCGACAGATCATCCACTTGAACCATCAAAATCCTTTGTTTCAAATGAGACAGGTTTCCCTGCACGTTTTGAATGACTCTCTCTGCTTCTCCTCCCACCATCTCATCTCCCCAGTGCCTCCAACGATGTCGTGGAAACCCATCTGACCTTTGTGGACCTACGTCTTTGTCACATACATGTCTAGTTAGTAGTTAAACATCATCCAGAAATATTTTTGTTTGCCTATACAAAAATACAAAAAAAATGAAATATTTAAAAAAGTTTGACATACCTATGTCCCCATAGGTGGTCCCTGGTGGTAATGGCATGCTAGGGTCCCCTCTAAAGTCAATCCCTATATAGGGAAAGTCATAGAGATCAATGACCTACCATCTCCACCAGTGAAAGAAATCATCGTTGTAGGGTGTGGGCACCCTACTTCCCACCTACCGTCTCATCACCTCGTCCAACCGTGCCCTGGAAGGATCGCGAGGTACTCAAGGAATGATCTCCGCTCTAGGTCCCAAACCTGGAACCCACTTGAAGAAAAATATACACAAGATGGAATTGAACCCGGAGTTCCTCTTACCACCCTGTTTGCATTTTCTAAATTGGATCTTCATGTTAGCCAGTAGTGAAGTGGACTAGTCATACACTGTGGGTCTCAATCACTCTATAGAGTAGAACATAAGAGACCTCGATGCCTGGTGCAATGAGGCCGATCTTGTGATCCGTGTCAAAATGAGGAAAAAAATCTTGAGACTTAGATTGTTTATCGTTCGGATGGGGAGTTGACTCCCGACCTTTTCAGTCCCTGCAATGCAATGAGCAGATATTTATTCTTCTATATTCATACCACTCCCAGCTCTCCAGGATTTGAGGTTGACCACCTCACCCTGACAAGACAATCTCGTCAAGAAATAGATATCATTGACTTCAATCCTTAATGGTTTCCCATCAAGGTTGAAGCTCTCACTGTCTGGATCCCAGTAATCCACGAGCAATTGTAGCAAACTCACTTTGGCCCTCATCCCTTTGAGATCCCAAAACTTATACAACCCCCATCTTTTCAAGGCCATTTGGGCCCCTGAATCTCTTTCCATAACAACATCTACCTCCTCATGTTCCCTTCCCTCCACTCTAGCACAATCCTGCAAGACAAACATCACTTTTTGAGTTAGAAATCATCAAAAACATTGTTTACGTACATATACATGGGCTGCAACATTCACAGTCATGTATAGGGCTGAGTATACGCTGCCTGTCTTTTAGACAACCACTTATAATCACGCGTATACGTGACCGATGAATGGTAGCCCGCGTACACCTAAACCTCTAATTTGTGCCTTAAATAACTTAAAAACTTGAGCCCTAAATACAAAATGTAATCCACTAAAAAGAAAGAGGAGGGGAAGAGGAATTACCTGGTCTAGATGACCATTGATTCCATCACTCTTATCTCCCACAATCACCAGTTGAATATCAGAGGTACTTTGGTCCAAAATCCACTATTTGGGTGAAAAATGAAAATGGTATGGTAAATTTGGTTTTTGTTACTATTTATAGCAAATTTTTACCAACTTTGCATAGTTTTAGATAATGTTTTTTCCTAATGGACTAATACAACAATGGATTGAGTTGGTTTTTGTAGTTTTGTCCAGGGGTTCTTGCAGTTTCAACGTTATGAAAACCGTTCGTAACTTTAGACATGTGTTTTCGCTACCCAACATATAGGATAGGTATCCATTCCATCATGCACATTTGCATTGTCCTATAACTGTCAATCATATGCCTTAAGTACAAACCCATTTTCTAGCAACACAAAATCTTCTACTTTCTACTAGAAGTGTCATTATCAAATGGTAGAGACTTACCAGACATGGGCACCCTAGTTAGATCCTTTGCTTAATTTGGTGCGCATGCAAAGATTTTTTCCGTAGGACCGAGAGTCCCTTATATCTAATACATCAATTTATGTTGAACCTCATGTCTCACTCATAAACATGCTGACCTATACCTAGAGGACTCCCAAGAGAGTTTGATTTAAGCTCTTTTCCGACTCGTTTTCAAAAAGAGAAAAGATTGCCGAGTGAACTTGTCTTTTTCACACTCGTAAATTGGATTTGAAAAGACGTCTGTTTGGTACAAGTTTATCCATTTTTCAAACCAAGTATACTAAGATTATGAAAAAGGACATTTTTTGGTGTTAATTTGTGATTGCATCTCATGCCCTTGCTTGCAGTATTGAGCCTATTGCCGGTTCTTGCTTTGCGTTATAAACCGTTTGCCTCAGCATTTTTTCATCCTCAACCAAGCAAAGCCTTGTTTATATCCTTCGTAGCTTGACACCCTATACCCAAGAGGGAACATTCCCCTGAGTGTCCATCTCCCGTATGCACCTCCTTGCATTGAGCATAGGTATGTTCCACTGATGGAACTAGTTTTGCTTACTTGCGACACTCGTTCCCTCCTTTATATCATAACATTCATTTGACTATGAAAAATATATATATATGGGCGGGAAGAGAGTGTTATCTTATATTGGCAACAGTTGTATCGCCTTTGAACATAGCACAAAATTTGTGAGTCCACTTGTCATCATAATTTTGGGTTTAGCATGGCCTTAAGAAGCTGAGCTTGTTACAAAGAGTTTACTCCCTCGGCTGGTTACTCTTGCAGTTCCTATGGAGAGGTTGATTGATGACTCCTACATCTCATGGTTTTATCATTGAGTCTATGTTGCTTGAGTCTTCCATATATCTCGTGCTCTTGTTCAAAGGATGTCTATCAACCTATGTTGGCCATTCCTCATAACTCTTGACTTTGGATGTCGTCCATACCCTTAGTTTGTCTTAGAATCACATGAAATTGTAGTCTTATTGCGCACCCTGGTCCTACTTTCCTCATTAGTAGGTAAAATTGAACCCAACAGTTGACATTTCATCATTGGTCATTGACTGGGTGGTTTCCCTTGTGTTCAATGACAAGACATCTATTCACACATTGAGATTAGTGTAGTGTCTTGGATGCCATTAACCTTATTGGTGGTTTCCTCACCTTTGTCAGCAATTTTCCTCATTGGATGTTATTCAAAGGGTATTTTTTCTGTACTTCTTGCACCCGACACACACAAAATATGCACAAGGTCATTGGTTCATGAACATGTTCTTTGTCTGATTTCCTCCAAATCATTAAGGTCCTACTTTGTACCTCATGTTGAATGATGAGAGATGCCTTAATTCTCTCCTTTTAGCAGGTCTCCTTCCATCGAATTCAACTCATCTATTCTGGAGAGGAGACCTAGAGTCCTATGAGTACCTAGAGGATTGCAGTCATTAGTGGCAATTTCTCTCGCCATCGACAGTTGGGAATACATCAATGTCTCCTGATCGATGGATTCTTCAAGTGTTCGACCCCGACTCCTTTATTCACACTTGTAAGAATGTACTGGGTGCCTTGATACATAATTCCAACATCGATAGGCTATCTCACGTTTGTTAACGATATACCTCAATGACCGGTAATCAAACAAAGTCTCATTGTGTTCAACCTCAACTCCTTTATTCACATGATGTAGACTTTCACCTTTGGCGGATTGTGTAGAAGACTTGAAGACATCAGTTCATAGTCACAACTTTTCTGAGTTGTTGCTATGTTTCCATTGGACCAGTACTTGTGTGACTTCAGTGATCATGGGAGATCAGATTGTACTCCATTGTATACATATATCTGCATATTGATTTTGAGACTGGTTCTATTGGGCCTTGTTCGTGACTATGACAGCCTTTGGCATATAACCACATTTATATTTGCCTGTTCATGGCCATGGATATATGTTTGGTATATTTTCACATGGATCTGCAGTGTAATTCAAATCGGTGGCCATGTATGCAAAGTCAATACAAATTATAATGAGAAACTAGTTCTTCCAACTAGTTCACCATTACTCCACTTCTGGGTCTTATAATGTATTTCGACCATCGCAAATAATTTTCTGACCTCACACATTAGGGGGTATCTAATATAGCAAGATTTTCCTCACCCTAGGAAAACTTGCACAGTGGGCCTTTTTCCATTTCCCTATGCAGACTTGAAGTCCCTTTTTTGTAAATTCCAGAGCTAAAAAACATATTTTTTCCACATATACGCGCCCTGCCTATATTACAACATGCATATACGTAGTTAGCACCACTACAACCTGCGTACATCGGGAAATGTGTTGAAAATTAAAAAATGGTGTCAAGTTTCCATGTCACGTCATGAGATCTATGATCCTTGACCTTCCATTTACTAGAAACGTTCTGAATCAGCCCTTCAGTTCCATTTGAAGGCTATAAATAGGCCAAATCTGAGCTATGGAAAAGAAGAGAAAGAATTCAACTTTGAGAGCAAAGTTACTTTGGAGAAATGATCACTTCACATTGAGTCTCCATCCCTTTTTCCTTTTAATATAAACACATTGGTCAACCCACAATATCTTCCCTCATTGATTGAGAACTCCTTGGTCTCTCTTATATGAGCTTGCCTTTGGTGGAGGATTGAAGTGGTGGAGGCCCAACTGGAAGGAACTTAGTTTCTCGGTTCCAAATCGTGCCAACATAGAAGTTTGTAACTCATTCACGTCTGTTGATTACATGTTAATAGAAATACTCTTTTCTCGTCCAATTAATATCTCACAAATATTTGAATTATTATTCCATGGGCATAATTGTCATGAATGTTGATGGATTATGCTATTGAACATAATAACAATATATATTATTAACATATGCTTGCATTTCTTGGTTGTTGAGGACTAGTTGCAAGTGTATTGCTTTGGGTCAAGTGCTCAATGGTGGACTTCATCAAACGTCTAGACGAGGTAGGCTTCTTATCTTGTCTTGTTAACATATTTGTTTATATATCATACTTGAGATTATAATTGATTTATGAAGTCATTTCCGTCTGTTGTGGTTTACCCCTAGCCATAGAGAGATTTTCCTCATAACAGATGATTAGACATCATTCAAGCAAAATTGATCTTCAATCCATGCAAATCGAACCTCTTCTAATCTAATTGTTATCTTGATGACCACTTGTGAAGGGTCAAAGCCTCTTTGAAGTAAATCAATCCAACTCAAGGCAGTCGTTAAGGTATCCAAGGAAAATCATTAGATCTTTTCTCATCAAATTGATCTTTTTCAAGTTCAAACAGAGTAAGACGTTGGAGTTAGGAACACCTCTTCCAAAGAAAAATGACCCTTAGATCTAGTCGTTGCCTCAACAAAGAAAATCGAACCCCTTTGTGGGTAAATTTCAATGTTAATTTTTTTTTCTTATTTTATTGACTTAGTCTTCGATCTTTGTGGATGACAAGTCAATAAATTATTATTTTGGGAAGAGAGGAAGACTAGCTATTACAAAGAAAATTTTATGAGGCTAAACTCTCTAGCCAAACAGGTTGTTGTTGAACTATGAGATCATTATGCCATTTTAATAGAACTTTTATTTTCCAATGCAAATTGTGGATTAATTCTTCTATGTTTTTTCTTCTTGGGTTGTTGTAATATTGATTCATAGAATAGACACAAGTATTTTTGAGTTACTGCAAGGATATTGGTTTGATCCATTGAAGAGCTACATAGTCATGTGGAAGGAGATATCAAGACGCTAGACCTCATTTCCCCTTTGTCGGCATAAGGTGTTCATCAAACCAAATTGTTGGACAAAACCTTATCGAGGGTTCCTTCAGTAAGAGAAAAAAATCATTTTGTGTCATAGTTGATCCAGTGATCGGAGACTTCTCCATCATAGAGATATTTCCTGGTGGAATTTAGAGACTTGTACCACTATTCTAGACTAGATTGGGTGTGAAAGTCGCTTAGAATCCAATCACATTCTCTAGTCCAAAGTTCGTGGTTGAGAAAGAGAGGGTTGTGATCGCAATCCAACACTTTGGAAGGTAATAGTAAGGACAAGGTAAGCATCACTACAAAATCCTTCAAATTTAAAAAGTCTAGATCTCTTTTCAATAAAATAAAAATACAAAATTAATTTCCTAGTTGTGGCTTGAAATTTTATCTTAATAACTAGTAGATCCTTGGGGTTTTAACACTATATATACTTTCCATCCAAGGATATTTTACCCTCTGGTTTTATGCACTTAAAATATATATTTTATGAGGGTATTGTGAAGCATTTTGCAGATCTGCAGCCTATTACAACAATGTTTTCCATATATTCGACATGAAAACCTCATCCAAAGGGGACAACCAAGTAAGTATTTATCATTAGAAACCCTTTTTTTTTATTTCCAGACCCATTTTTATAGTTAAATATCAAATTCCAGGATAAAAATAAACATATTCCAACCATCATAAACTTAGTTTTGTTGCTCGAATAATTTTCAGGGTTTTGACCCTGGGGGGATTCATCCCTAAGACACTACAAGTAGTTTCCAGATCATCGGAAACTTCAAAACACTTCCATATATGAAGTTTTGGGCCACTAATATTTTCATTAATGAGAAACCCAAGCTTCCCCACCCACAAATATTTCAATCTTGTGTATTTCCACACTTGTGGGTGGCCCCAAAGGGGCATTTTGCTTGTTTTTTTCTACATTTTTGCATATTTTGCAAATCTAAGAGTATATAAAAAAAAAGGTATTTGTCTACTTACAACCACTTATCCAAGGGTAAAATAATGAATTCATCTTGTGGGGTTATAATTTAGCTAAATATTTAAAGATTTGAGTGGTTTTAGCCTGTTGGTCTGCATTTTTTTGCAACTTATTTTATTATTCTAGATTAGTAAAATTAATAATTAACTCCTACCTTCACCTTAGACATCAATACTAGACACTAGTCTTCTTATCTTGATGAATTTGTTTGTGTGTAGAATAGGGAAGCCTCCAATAGTCTTTAGTATGATTTGGCTTAAAGAGTGAGGAATTGTGTTGAGGTGATAGTGGGAACTTATCCCCTGTGGTACCACCTTAGCCCCTCAATAGGACCTTTTCGAGACCACTAAATTGGGCGGTAACAATTCCCAATCCACAACCTTTTTCTCCATCAACCTACACAACCCAAGGAATGGGATCCCCTTCTCTACTCAACAATCCCCCAGGCTATCCCACTTCCCTCCAGGGCTCTAATATAGGCTGGCCAAGAAATCTCATTGTTGAGATTCCAGGGATTATCAACTATAGTGAAATTTCTCAAAGACAATGATTAATATTTCATACAACCACAATTATCTCATAATTCGTTGTTGTAGTTTTCCATAATTTGATTATAGTAAGCTTGTGGTAGTTCACTAAGAGAGAAGTCTCCGGATTTTCCCCAACATAAATATAGTTCACAATTCCCAAATTCGCTTGCATGGAAAAATGTATAACATAAGTTTGCATGGAATGAAGAGGCCACATATATCTATGGACAACCCAATTGTACCTCATTTATGCAATTAATCAAAAGCCTAGGATAAAATTAAACATGGATTAAGGAGCACTTACTAAACAAGGTTGAAGACTTAAGCTTATCAATAAAATAATATTATTTTTCTTTAGCCTCTTTGAAGCCAAATAAAATCATTAAAAATTAAATAAATGAAAAAAAGAGAAAAAATGAAAAATAAAGGAGGGGGAAACCACTAAAACAAAGAAAAAAACATGTTTTTGAAAAATAAATAAATAAAATCATACATAACTTAAAAATAATTAAGAAAGAAAAAGTACTTTCTAATATTATTGGAATGGAATAAAAATTATGAAAAATAAATAAACAAGGGGAGTTGCAGAGCAACAAGTCCCTATTGAGAACTTAACTGAAAGCGGTCGGGGTGTAATTTTGTTTATGATCCAAGGATGTAGTTATGAATTAGTTAACAACAAAACAACAAGGCACGTGCCGCCAAGATCCATTAGAATGGTGATAAAAACCCAACCATTATCCCGCCGGTCATGGCCGAACACAATATGGTGATTTATCTAATTACTCTGGAACCCTACTGAAATCCAGTTATTTGACAGATTAATCAAGATATTCTAGTCCTTTACATTTCACTTTTGCATTTATCTAAATTAAAATAAAATATTATATACATGTGTATTGAAACTTGCATTGTTGTTATTCCATGTTTATAAATAACTATTATACTAAAAACAAATTAGATGTACAAATAAAAGAAAAAAAAAAACCTCAAACCTAATAGTACCGAGACAATATTGCAAACTTGGAGAAAATAATGCATATTTTAGAACGAACTTCGATTTGATATTGATTTTTTATATCACTGTGATTCAATTTTGAATTCATGTGAATTAAAATAGACGTTTAACTTTAGAAGGTGAGTTGTAATTGATACGAACATAGAAAACAAATGAGCTCTTAACATGAAAGAACAAAAAACAAATTTGATATTGATTTTTGATACATATGTCAAATTTAGTACATTTAATTGCTATTGATAAAATTAGTACACTTAATTTATATTGAGTTTTGATATAAGTGTGAAATCTAATGGTTTATATTTATTTTGAGGTTATTCGATAATTAAAATTAACTTTTAACTTTACAAAGTGAGTTGTAACTGAGCCCGCTTAAAAACAAATAAGCTCTTAACATGAAAAGTAAAAAACTAATTGCCTTTTACTTTTAAATAAAATTAAAACTTTTTCTTACGAGTTCTGTGTATGCAATTGCATGTAGGTTCCTCCACTTGGTTTGCATGCAGTTTGCATGGATCATGTCGGTGTTGTAGAGAAAATGCCCATGTAGAGTTTGCATGGATCGTATTGGTGTTGTAGAGAAAATTCCCATGTAGTCTTTGTCTAAATGGGTTGGTGTATTGATAACCTAGACGCCATGAACAAATCACTTAACTATAGCCTTGGTGGCCTATGAAGATAAAGGTTCTGCTATAGCCTGAATCAGTATTGGCAAGGCTCCTTAAATCTCCTGATTTTTGGACCTGATAGCTGACGAACTGCGTGGAGGTGGTGGCGCTCTTATTACCACCGACGAACTTCAGTATTTTGTTCAATGGGATTGGCATCAGTGAATATCGCGGTCTCATGAACCAGGCGACCTTGTTGTAGCATGGCCTCGAGAGTAAACTTCATAACGTGGTTAGCATAACATTTTAGCTCGATGCTCTATACTGATCGATCAGTCAAATTATTAGTGATTTATCTATCTGAAGAGATAAATTCACTAGCAGAATCTCGTCGAATTCATATGCTCTCACCAAGTGCAAAGGGAGCATCGTAAATATGCAAGCAATCTGTCACCAGAGTTACTCCCTCCAACCATTTTCAATGACAAGGGAATCAATCATAGAAATATGAATAGTCGGGGAAATGCATCAGACGTTGTCGAGGAGGACTACTTGCGGTGGTTGGATGGAGGACTGCTTTCGGTGGTTGGATGCAAATGTGAGCCTTAGGTTCTTGTGAAATGAAAGAGCTGCCAAAAAAGGCAAGAGACTAAGATATAATATACACCCTGTGTGAACATGGTGAGAAAACTAAAATAACATGAATTTAATACCCACAGATTTAGATTGTTGAAGCAATATTCTTGAGTAGGAAGAATTAAACTTCTTCCAAGAAATAACTGCAGACAACAGAGCCGTGGAGGCATCGATAAACACTTCGATTCCAGGAGAGGATGCGTTGACCTATTTCAATGTTCGAGGGGTATCCATGTCTTCTAGCCACTCCCAACACTGATGATCGTTGTTCCCATCACCCACCTTAATGGGTAATTTTCGCCAATATTTCATTAACATTGAATACACAAAGTGGTTTGAAATTCTCAGTTTGAAATTCTCCAGGTGCCAATCTCTAATATATAGAATCTAGGCACCCTAAAAATTCAGGTTTAATGTCGATCTATGCTTGTTGCAGTTCCCACATTTGTAAATACAATTTTATTTTAGCATCTATATAACAAGCATGAAAATTTAACACACACATTTATCAATTACCTGAGTCCATAGCGTTGTGGGACTTGTATGAGACTTCATTATAAAATATGTTCCCCAATGAATTGTTCGGAGCAAGTAGTCCAACTAGTTTTCCTAAGATAACTTGGGTCCATACTGAGAAGCTGCCTAGGAAAGAGGGTTACAGTAAATGACATGGGCCATCCAAATTTTACGTTGTCTCCTGCATCATAGTAGCCCCCCATCAAATCTACCTGTAAAATCATTGAAACATAAGGTGTAAGAGGAGAGAGGGAGCCATTTAATTGCATTAGTTTTCAATACAACTAATTATTATGTTTTGTTTTTCATCGTGGGCATTACATTGCCCAGACTGCCATCTAAAAGGACAAAATCTCCCCTCCAATTCACTTGTTGATTCAAAGGAAGATATCCAGAGCGTTGTCCTTCGAAAAAGAGAATGGATTGTGCAAAGGGTGGATTTGCAGCCTTTTCATTCTTCTATCTCTTGGAGCTTCTAGCTGTATCTCTTCTTGGTTATGCCTCGATAGCCCTCTTTCACACACATCCACCTGTAGGAGAGTCAATTTCACCCTCTCGATTATGCCCTGGTAGCCCTCTTTCACACACTTTCGCTTCCGCTCTTGTATATCGATTGTGAGACGTAGATATTTATTGGATATTTCTTGTGGTTTGAGAAGACAGGTTCCATGATCCCTTTGTTTATCTTGCAGGAAGAAGAGAGGACTAGTTTGAAAAGAAAGCTTGCAGGAAGAAGATAGGACAACAAAGGATACCCAAGCTTCCAGTTGCAGAGGATAGAAGAGGACAACAGAGGATACCCAAGATTCCAATTGTAGAGGATAGGAGCATTGCTGAGAAGAAGGGAAAGTGCACAGGGTAAGAGATTAAGGGACTCACCCATGCATGCATGGGCAGGAAGAAGATGAAAGATACTTGAACTCTGACATGCAAATCACCAAGTGGAACTCTCACCCACTGCCATCATGAGACACGAAATCCACCGTAGACATTTTAAAATTTTCTACAGGCCATTATGCCCTATGCATTACATCTTAACATCTAATGTTAAGAAGTAATGCTAGACTCATTCCTAGCATTACTTATTTTCGCAAAAACTTATCAAAAATGAGTATGCAAATGTATGACATAACCTAATCTATTTTCTTTGTCTACCTCGGGAAGAGGCCAGATAAGAGGCCTAAAGCAAAACATTGGTTAAAACATATGAATTTCCAACTAAAAATCGTATGAAGATTAAAGACTATGGTTAAAAGAATAATTTTTATTTTTATTTTCGTGCCAAATAAATAGAATCCCTGAAAAAACGATTACTAAGAGTCCCAAAGCCCGAAGGGAAGGGACTAATAAATAAAATCATACATAATTTAAAAATAATTAAGAAATAAAAAGTACTTTCTAATATTATTGGAATGGAATAAAAAATATGATTTTTTTCTTGGATTTTTAATCATTTTTTTATTAAAAATGTAATTATACATTTTCAAAATAACTTAGACCAATGTTTAACATATTAATCGTAAATCTCAACAATTTGTAATAAAACAAATGCTTGTTTTATGATGTTAGACTAGTGGATGTAATGGGACGTTATGATAGAATATTATTTAAAACTAGACATGTCGATACTACTGATGCAATAACTCCTTGTGTAAAAAATTACAACTTTGCTACAAATATACTTAATGTTTTAATTAAGCATTAAAAAAAAACTCCAACTAATAGCTTAAACCAAGCCACCATAAGAATGGTTGTCATGTTGCATATGAAACATATACTGTTATGTTATCTAGTTAATTATACTATGGCATTTTGTGTTCCATGCTTAGATTGAATTTTGCAATCTACTCTACGTAAGTTTTCAATCGAGAATCATTTTCTGATGAATTGGTTGCATAAGGATTAAAATGCATATGAATCCATGATTAAACATGCTTTTAAATAATAATACATAACATACATGAACCCAAATGGAATAAAGCACATGAAAAGACAAGAGAGAGACAACCAATGTTAGTAACGAAGTTCACCCCTCCTGGGCTACGTCTCCGGACCCGCTTCAATTGGAATACATATCGCTTTCATTCCTTCTTCAAAATATGTTGGGACCTTGTCATAAGTGATTACATAAGAGATGCCTTCTCCTTCAGTGATGATTCAAGAAGACTACTCACACTCATATCTCTCCATACATCAAGAAGGATAATTCCTTACATGAATAAGTCTTTCAATGCTTAGGAGTAGTAGCACTATGGCTCTCTAACTCCACTCATTAATTCCTCATTACTCTCCCCCTTACATAGGGATCACATAAGGCATTATATAGTTTTTCCTCACTCCCTCTTAAGGAGCATTAATTCCTATATCCACAATAATAGGATCTAATTACAAAAGAGGAAATACAAGATCCATGAATGTAGGATCTCAAACTAT
>JZKD02S0357337.1:69333-101859 GCA_000966675.3 Picea glauca | reverse complement strand
AAAATCCACTAAGGCCTTTTTTCCAACTTGTCCAATGGTAAAAATTATGGCGCATTTACAAAACTAGAACGAAAGATAGTTCTCAGTGGGTGTTGAGGAAAAGATATGAATTATCCTACTCAAGCATTTTGTAACATTGCTTGGCTAAGGAAAGATAGTTGAGAATCTTACCCTATTTTTTATAGCCTCAAAATGTATTTCCCAATCCACAAGTATTAATTACAAGGGCTTAGGATGATTTTTTAAATGAAAAGATTGTTTCAAATATATATATATATATATATATATAATTTTCTGAACATATACAGATTGCAGAAAGTAAATGTGAAGATCAAAAGAAAAAGTAACCAAGTCACAGATTAACACAAATGAGACAAAATAGCAATCACTTTATTTCATTCCAAGAAATCAAAAGTTTCTTTATCTTTACAAAAATTCCTGTGAGGGCATGGACCAAGCTCAAACTTAGATATCCTCGATGAAAACCATACAAAAGGACGCTGACAAGAAGTAAAAATTGAACTTTAAAATCTAGATCAACTTGCCACAGACTGCTGCCCACTTGACTCTGCACAATATCCTTTATCAGTCATGCAACTCAATTCATAAACAAACAAGTATACACAGAATATCAAATATAGATCAACAACTCTGAAACAAGCATCTAAATGATATGGTACAACTTTGAACCTTGTTGTCTACAATATGACCCTATTGTCAAAAAGAGAATTAGGCCTTTAATGAGCTGAAGAATGAATGAAAACTGAACTATCTCAGTAAAACTCAAGAGCAAACCATAATATTGATTTCTCCTTCTACTTCAAATTAGTTGAAGTAGTTCAACTACCTCATTTAGTTAAGTTACTTAAACTTAAATAATTTTAGTTTAGGGGAAACAATAATAATAATAATAATTAAGGGTCTTTATTAGATAAAAACTAAGTACGTGGGACCCCTTGTGAATCCCTTTTATTTCTTAACAAAAATAAACACAATTAGACAACCAATTAAACACATGCCTCATTGTGGCTCCCATAAATATTTCCAAAATTTGAATATTAAATAACAGAAAACTCAAATTATATCCAAAACATTTAAATATCCACAATATCCCCAAAAACAGTTTGTTGTCCAAAAATTTCTACAGTCCATTGTCCTCAACAAATCAACCATAAACACATAAATCAAAATCCATATTTGCCACTTTGAGAAGCAATTCTTCTTATGTCACTGCTTGTTGGTCACAGTGATACAACATTTATCTATGGCTTACCAGTCTCATCACTATTCTGGTACACTTCTTTGCCCTTCCTGCATCAATGTCTCTCTCTTTGTGTCTGTTGTGCTTTCTATTATTCTCTTAGATATGGATTTATGTTCCTTGCTTCTTCTGTGCTTCAGCTCCTGCACACAGCATGCTTCTACACGCATGAATTATACTCCACAGCCTCACCCAACTCTTCTTTGTTCTTCAATTTTTATACTCTCTGTGCACCTTCTACATCCTTCATGCGCAATACCTCTACATGCTCTTCACAACATCACTATTCTACCCCACAGGTCGTTCACTACGGCTCTTCCTTACTCCTCCATGGCTTTATATCAGAATCACCTCACAACTCTTTTTTTCATGCATTTATCACACCGAGTCTTCTCCTGCTCATCATGGAAACTCTCCATATTCTCTGGCGGTTATGTTTCTTGTGAGTTCATCATCAGTGGTTGTTATGTTGAGATTCCTTAGCTTCTCTAGCAGTCGGGACTCTTCGTCTTCTCTGTCAGTTATAGTCAGTCATTTGTGGCATCTTTGGCTTCTAAGCCCCTTCCTTCATGTGACCACCGACGGTGACCAAACACCTATTCAGAAGGCGCTTCCCGATATCGGTCTAGTGAGCGCTAACTCCTTTTCTCGATATGACCTTGGGCTATGAACTTCATGTGACCACATGATTGCGGGCCCATCCATTAAAATTTAGGCCCAAACATGTTTTGGCTCCACAATGGAGCACCACCATCGATCTCACGATCTTGATGGTGCTCTTGAATGGAGGGTTCAGATCTGTCCTCTCAAGTCCATAGACCAAATCTCTCCTACCTCCATCAATGGTTGAGGTTTTGTTATCCACAATTTTGGTTGTCATAATGATGTAATGATGATGAAAAATCAAGCTCTTCACTAGAACACTTTCCTGAGAAAAGTTACCTTTGTCTACTTCTAGAAATCATACTTTCAAGGAAGGTTCGCAGGCTACTTATATATTTACCTGCGAGAATGCCTGATTCTCGCAAGCTGCATTAAGCTGGGGTGCGAGGGGTTCGCACTGTACCTAACTATCAGGGTGTGAACATCTTCTAAAGGAAGAAAAAGATGAAGTTCTTGAGCCTTCTAGAAGGGAATCTTCTAGAAGGATGAATTGGTATTCGAATGGTTATCTAAGTACTAACTTTCCTGATATCTTGGGATCATTTCCTATCCAAGTAACTAATCCATTCTCTCTTATAAATTGAGAGGAATGCTCATGGAAAAGTTTAAGCAACAAGCTAGTAAGGGATTTATTGGATAATTAGTGTAAGATTGTATGAAGGATTGATGCTACAGCAGCTAGAGACACCAGCAAGGTTATAAAAAGTGGTTGATCTTCTTCATGCATGAGCAAGTGTGTGTGTCAGAGCTAGGAGCCATCGAAAGGAGATCTACAATATCAAGGCTCAGGTTGTAAGTCTTTCTTTCTATCAATTCAATACAGTAATATGTCCCTTTCCCATAAAGCCAATGTCACTTTATTACATAACTCCTTGATCATATGTATAGATTAGTTGTTGAATATATTGGATTGTCTTCACTTCGATTGGTTTGTATTGTTGTGATCTTGACGGTGCAAAAGCATTGGAGCGAAGCTGGTACAACAGAGACCCAAGGAAGCGTTCATAAGGTATGTACATGATCCTTGCCTTCTAGTTCATTCAATAGTATAAATCTAGGGAAAGAGTATTATTTTGTCCTGCTTTGTTCTAGATCCAGGTGGATCTAGGGAGATCGGTTTGTGTCCGCACTTACGGATTAATCCTGAAACAGGTTTTCTTCGTGATCCGGGCTCTGGGAGTTTCAACTCTCAAGCCCTGTTGTTGTTGATTGGATATCTTCAGAATGGAATATCCGCTGACATCTATCCTCTTCAATCGACGATTCTTCCTTATTTCCTTTATCCACACACGATCCTTAGTCTCAGCGATCAGATGACATGTGTCCCTCCAAACCGACGGATGATATCGATTTCACGATCTGGGCTCCGGGAGTTTCAATTCTCAAGTTCTCGTTTTCTCCTGGAGAATTTCACCTAGAGTCCATGATCCAACGACGCGTGTCCCTCTCGGATCAACGGTCGAGATCTCATTTGTGTCTCTGAACTTCAGAGATTTCAATTTTCAAAATATCGTTCATCCTTCCTTTTCTTTTTCCCAGAGTTGACAATCCACTAAAGCATGCCCTCTTTAATCCAATGTCTATCCTCTACTTCGGAACTTTGGCCTTTGAGACTTCAGGTCTTTGGGTGAGTACTGGTGGTAAAACTCTCGGAGTGACGTAACTCTTGCGTCAATCGATGACGTGTCATGAGCCGAGAAACTTCCACGTGTCACTTGTTTTTATGGTTTCCATGTCCCTGAAATGCCGAATTAACTTGACACTTGTCATTGTCTGATTGTGCCACATGTCCTTCCATATGTCCTTCTTGAATCAACAGTGCTCGTTCTCCCTTTGATCGATGGTTGTGATCAAATCGTGATTTCCTGCTGTGAGTTGCCTCGAAACTCCCAACTCGTGAAACTCTGAAATGATTCATATCAGATCAATGGTTGAGATATCTCGGTGATCCGATGACCCAGATCATTTCCTAACTTCGCATATCACGAGTTTCTACAACTATCACCTTTGACTTTCCTGATTTGCGAGTCAACGAAATGTTGATCCCCGCCACGTGTCCTCTGGATTCAATGGCTCAGATCTCATCACGATTTCACATTTCGTGGAGTTGGAGGTTGGCTCACCTCTATTCTCCTAATTCCCAATTTCCCGATATCCATGGGTGCCAATTCAACATCTCACATTCCCCATGATCTAACGGCTCAGATCTTATCGTGATTTCTCATTTCGTGACTGTGAAGGTTGGCTCACCTCTATTCTCTCGATTCTCGAATTCCTGATATCCACAGGTGCCAAATCAATGGTTTGATCTTCCCTAAGACCGAGGACTCCTATCTCTTGAGTGTTGGATAGATTTTCGGCCTTATCCTCCTCGCAGTTTTACTGAATCTAGCGGTGCACGACTATTTTCATTTCTCCCTCCAAGGATTTTTGTGGTTCATCTAAGTTCCTGAGAACGCTATCTCTCCTGAGCTTTGAAAACTAGTTAACCTCGTCCCTAGCGCACACTTGTGCTCTACGTGCGACTCTATGCTATTCCTCCTGAGCTTTGTAGACAACAATTTCTCATGATCTTCGTAATTCCCGATGCTATCATTGCAAATTTCTTGTTTGTCTTCATTGCACACTCTGATCTTTCCATCAATGGAAAGCACACTTAGCTTGTAAACATGCCAACAATATCCCCCTTTGGAATTGATGGAAACCCTGAACGATTGTACTAATCTGTTTGGACCTCCACCTATAGCATCCATACCACTCCTTTTCTCCCCCTTTGACATCAATGTCAAAGAAAACAGGCTCCCCCTGAGTTGTTGCAGTACTTGTCAGAGGTATCAGATAGTCAACCAATATATACTCCCCCTGATAGGATGGACCATCTTAGGTTGATAATGGGTTCACACCCAACTTCTCGTGTAGATACTCAAAATGAGCTTTTACAAGCGGTTTAGTGAAGATATCAACAATCTAATCTTTGGAAGGAATATAATGCAAAGAAACAATAGTGTTTTTCACTTGTTCCCTCAAGAAGTGATACTTGATGGGTATATGCTTGGTCTTGGAGTGGAACACAGGGTTCTTTGATAGACTGATTGCACTGGTATTATCACAATGAATTGCAATTAATGCAATACATTTTACCTACAAGTCTGCAAGTGTCTGAATCATCCACAATACTTGGGTACAACATGTGGCAGCTACATTGTATTCAACTTCTGTAGTTGATAAGGAAATGGAACCTTTCTTCTTTCTCAACCATGATACAAGGGAATCTCCTAAGAAGAATGCACCTCCACTTGTGATTTTCCTTTCATCCATGCAATTAGCCCAATCAACATCTGAATAAACTGATAGTTGAAAATTCCGATTCCTAGGATACCATAGGCCATGGTCCATTGTTCCTTTCAAGTATCTGAATATTCTTTTGATAGCTAACAAATGACTCTGTTTAGGTGTGGCCTGATACCTTCCTACCATTCCAACAACATGCATTATGTCTGGACGGGATGATGTGATGTACAATAGGTTTCCTATCATAGACCTATATGAACTTTGATCAACATCAGGTGAATCATCATCCTTGCTTAAATTACATCTAGTGACCATAGGTGTGCTCATAGGTTTAGAATCTTCCATTTGAAACATTTTCAACATTTCTCTTAGATATTTTTCTTGAGAAATAAATATTCCTTCAGACCTCTAAGTAATTTGTAGGCCAAGAAAAAATGATAGTTCCCCTATCATAGACATTTCAAATTCAGACTGCATGGCATAAGCAAACCATTTTACCAACGAAGCATTATTACTACTGAAGATGATGCCATCTACATAGACCAACACAATGAGTAGATCATTATCGTTTTTTTTTATATATTGATTGTTGTCAATTGTTCCTCTCTTGAACCCTTAGTCTTGTAGATACGTATCCAGTCTGTGATACCAGGCACGAGGAGCTTGTTTTAACCCATATAAGGTTTTCTTTAGCTCGCATACAAAGTCAGGATTATATGATAGTTGGAAACCCTCTGGTTGTTCCATATAGACTTCTTATTTTAGATCTCCATTTAGAAAAGATGACTTGACATCCATTTGATAGACTTTAAACTGTTTATGACAAGCATAGGCAAGAAACATTTTAATAGCTTCTAATCTTGCTACAGGCGCAAATGTTTCATCAAATTCCAGTCCTTCTATTTGAGCATACCCTTTGCAGACCAATCTAGCCTTATTTCTTACAATATTTCCTTGCTCGTTCATCTTATTTTTGTAGACCCATTTGGATCCTATTACATTTTTATTTGTTGGCCTAGGAACGAGTTCCCAAGTGTCATTCTTTTCAATCTGGTCCAATTTCTCATTCATTGATTTTAACCAATTTACATATTCACTGGCTTCATTGAAGTTCTTGGGTTCCACCATGGATATGAAGTCCTTATGCGATTGCTCAGTGTTTTTTATTATCCTTCTCCTGGTTTGTACACCTTTGTCTTTCTCACCAATTATCTGACTTGCAGGATGATTCTTTTGAGTAATTTTGGAGGAAGGATTAGATGATGTCTATTGATTTGATTCTGCCTAAGTATTTGCATCTTCATATGACTCAGAGTCTTCTTGTTCTGATTCTTGGACCTGTTTAGATTCATCTTCAACTATATCCTTTATTGTTGATTCAATATTGCTCACCTCTCTTACTGGGACTCCTTCATCAACTTTATGTCAATACAATCGACCAATTTATGCAGCCTCTTATTATAACATCTGTATCCTTTACTATTTGTATCATACCCTAAGAATATGCCTTCATCAACCCTGTCATCATACTTGCCAAGGTTTTCATTATTATTCTTTATGTAGCACTTACTCCCAAAGACTTTGAAGTGTTTGATTGTAGCAGGTCTTCCATGCCACAATTCATAAGATGTCTTGTCACTGTGTGGTTTGAGATGAGCTTTGTTAAGAATATGGATTGTTGTGTGTATTGATTCTACCCAGTAGGTTTGACCAATGTTCTTCTCATTCATCATTGACCTGACCATTTTATGAATTGTTCTGTTTTGCCTCTAAACTACTCCATTTTGTTGTGGAGTTCCTGGGATTGTGTATTCTCTTTTGATCCCATGTTTATCACATAACTCCTTGAACTCACTTGAAATAAATTTCCCTCCTTTGTATGATCTTACTGCCTTTAACCTCTTGCCTATTTGATTCTCAGTTAAAGCCTTAAATATTTTAAATTTCTCAAATGCTTCATCTTTTTCTTTGAGAAAAGTGACCCAAGTAAGTCTGGAGTAATCATCAATTATCAACATAAAGTAATTTTCCTTTCCTGTGCCTTCCTGTCTTGATGGTCCACATAAATCCATATGAACTAATTGGAGTGGTTTCTCTATTGAAGTAGAGCTCTTAGATTTAAACTGTGTCATGGTTAGCTTTCCTACTTGGAAGGGTTTACACATAGAGTCTTGTGGCTTTGATATTCTTGGAATATCTTTTATTGCCTCAAGATTTGTGAGCTTGATTAAGTGGTCAAAGTTTATATGTCCAAGTCTCCTATGCCATAACCAACTTTCATCATGTTTTCTTAGATGACACTCTTCTTTATCTTCTTTTAGCACATATACATTATTTTATGTCCTTATGCCTTTAGCCACCACTTGTTCTAAGTTTACAGACTTTATCTTACAACCCTTGGAAGTGAACACCACTTCACATCCTCTATCACACATTTGACTTACATTGAACAGATTATGTTTCAGCCCATCTACAAGCAAAACATCCTGGGATTTTCCTTTACCATTACTCAAACTCACCATCCCTTTACCCTGGATTTTACCTGGTTCATCATTTCCAAAGGTTACATTTCCTGTTTTTCTTTTAATTATAGACAAAAACTTATCCTTGACTCCAGTCATGTGCTTGGAACATCCATTGTCTATATACCATGGATCTTTTTGTTTTTGAGCTTAAATTACTAGACCACATTTTTCACTGTCTTTCTTTTTCCATGTGCTGGAATTTCTAGCTAAAGGATTTATCCTTGGATCTTCCTTGTACTTCTTCAAATGGCAGTTTGCAGCTTTGTGGCCAAAGTTATGACATTTATAACATTTGAGCTCATTGTTCAGTAGGTCAAAGTGATTGGTGCTACATTGTCTATTCATTGGCTTCTTAGTTCTATGTTGTAAAGATTGTCTATTTCTTGACCTCCTCAGTTGCATGTCTCTAAACTTAATTTGACAGTTTACAATCTTATCACCAAAATTAGAACAGTAAAAACAGTAGCCATGAAATAAATTTTGGTACCTGAAGGATGGCCTTATTCTTGGCATTTGTCGCTCCATCTTTTGATCTCTTTGTTTTTTATCAGGGATCATCTTGTCTTTATTATCTTTAGGTGACATAGTACTCTCATGGTCTGATTATATGTTGGCTTGGAACTTGATCATCTTTACTGTCTCTTTGCTTTCTAGTTGTTTGTTGCTTCAACCATTTACATAACCTAAACCAGTCTTCAACAACAAAGATCTTTGTTTGCTCAGAATTTCATTTAGTTCTGTTGTGGCTTTAATGCTTGTAAGGTTTTGAAGATACAATGTTTTAAACCTTTCCATCTCTTTTATGGTTTTTAATAACTCTTCTTCCAAGGATTCACATCTTGCCTTCTTTTCTGATAATTGTTGTTTCAGAATGTCCTCTATTTGCTTTGCCTCTTATAATTTCACTTTTAGTAGGGAAAAGTCTTCATTAGGTTCTTTATTGTCTTTCTCAAGCTGTATCAACAATTGTTTTTGCTTTTTCTTCTTAGATCTGAGCCTGGAAATTTCTACTAGAGCACTGATCAGTTCTCCTTCCAAGTCAACCACAACTTCTTCATCGTCAACATTACTTCCTTTGATTTTATTATCATAATCCTCTTGGGCCATAAGCATAAAGTCATTAACCTTATCTTCACATGAGGAGTCACTATGTGTGTCTTCTAAAGAGTCATCATTGTTTACGTATAAACTTTTCTTTTTACCAAATCTCTTGGGTTTGAACTTCTTTTCTCCTTCAGAATTCTGGTCCTGCTTCTTGTGTGGACACTTAGATGCAAAGTGACCTATATTTCCACATTTGAAACATTTGAAGGGAAATTTTCCTTGGTACTTTCCTGATCCTTTTGTTAGTCTTCTCACAAATTTTGCTTCAATTTCATCAAGCTCAGAATCCTCATTCTTATCAGCTTTAAATGATGCTTCTCTAGATGTGGATTTATCTTTACCTATCCTCATTTCATATGCAGTCAACATTCCTAGAAGTTGATCAAAAGGCAGAGTTTTTATATCATTAAGTTCTTCTATGGCAGAGACCTTTGGGTTGAACCTATCTGGAAAAGATCTTAAAATCTTCTAGACTAAACTATGTCTTCAAACTCCTCACCAAGACTCTTCATGGCATTCACTAGTTCTTCAACTCTCAGAAAGTATTTCCCAACAGTTTCATCCTCTTTCATCTTTAGCTGTTCAAATTGTAATCTATAGGTTTGAAGCTTGACATCCTTTATGGCCTTCTCATTACCTTCATAACTTCTAATGAGTTTGTCCCACATTTCCTTGGCAGATTCTAAGTGCATAACTTTTACAAATTCTGCTTCTGCAAGCCCACTCAGAATAGCATTCATAGCCTTAGCGTTGAAGCTGAATTCTAGCTTGTCATCCTTAGAGGCTAGCTAGTACAACTAGCTTTACATAACCAGTCTCTACCACATCCCAGACATCTGCACCTAAAGCCATTATGTAGGTTCTCATCCTAACTTTCCATAAGGCAAAGTTTGTTCCATTGAACAGGGGGCCCTTATTGGTTGAAGTTCCTTCAAGGATAGTCATGTTTAAGCTCTAGGATCTACCCTTGGATAAAAGGAACCGGCTCTGATACCAATTGTTGGTCAACTGAGAGGGGGGGTGAATCATTTGTTACCGTGCTTAAACAATTATGATTATTTTAAACTATTTACAAAGCGCTAAATGAAAATCACAATAATGCAGGGAGGTAAGAAATAAAATATTCAACATCAATCACACACATGAAATATACAGAGACATATATTTCATGAGGAAACCCATACAGAGAAAAACATCTTCTTCTTGATATGATAAGTAATATTTATTTTCTATACATTATCATTCTTATGAGATCCAACTCATTGTGAGGCTACCACCTCTAATTTACAAGTTGCAACTTGTCGAGAGCACCAACTCTGTGGTTTCTCTAGCACTTACTAGAAGGAAGCACCTACTCCCTAAGTGTTCCAGCACCAACTGGATGGAAGCACCAACTTCCAGTCACATAGGCACCAACCTTTATAACAGAGAACAATAGTTCTCCCTTGCACTACCCTGCCACCCTGGTTTTCCTGGATGCAACCAAATGGAAGCTACAACTCCCTGTGTTCAAGCACCCACTTGAAACTTCCAAGAACAACAGTCCTCCCTAGCACCTCCCTACCACCTTGAAATATAAATCTTTTCTTTTCGCAACTTATCACAGTGATACAACATTTATCTATGGCTTACCAGTCTCATCATTGTTCTGCTACACTTCTCTTCCCTTCCTACATTAGTGTCTCTCTCCTCGCATCTGTTGCTCTTTTTGTTCTTCTCTCAGATATGCATTTATGTTCCTTGCTTCTTCTGCGCTTCATCTCCTGCACATAGCATGCTTCTACATGCATGAATTATACTCCACAGCCTCACCCAACTCTTCTTTGTTCTGCATTTTTATACTCTTTGTGCACCTTTTTCATCCTTCATGCGCAATACCTCTACATGATCTTCACAGCATCATTGTTCTACCCCACATGTTGTTCATTGTGGATCTTCCTTACTCCTCCATGGATTTACAGTAGAATCGCCTCACAAATTTGTTCTGCGTGCATTTCTCACGTCAAGTCTTCTCATGATCATCATGGCAACTCTCCATCTTTTCTGGTGGTTCTGTTGCCTGTGATTTCATCATCAATGGTTGTTATGCTGAGATTTCTTAGCTTCTCTGGAATTTGTCTTCTTTGTCAGTTACAGTCAGTCGTCTGTGGCATCTTTGGCTTCTAAGCCCCTTCCTTCACGTGACCACCAGCAGTGACCAAATGCTTATTCAGAAGGAACTTCCCGATCTTGGTCTAGTGAGTACTAGCTCATTTTCTCGATATGACCTCGGGCTATGAACTTCATGTGACCACACGATTGCAGGCCCATCCATGAAAAATTAAGGCTCGAGCATGTTCTGGCCCTACAATGGAGCATGATTATCGATCTCACAATCTTGATGGTGCTCTTGAACGGAGGGTTCAGATCTGTCCTCTCGAGTCCACGAACCAAATCTCTCCTACCCCCATCAACAACTGAGGATTCCTTTGTGATATGGGCTCCAGGAGTTTCAACTCTCAAGCCCTGTTGTTGCTGACTGGATATCTTCCAGAATGGAAGATCTGCTGACATATGTCCTCTTCAATCGACGGTTTTGCCTTATTTCCTTTATCCACGCGTGATCCTTAGTCTCAGCGATCAAATGACACGTGTCCCTCCAAACCAACAAACGATATTGATTTCGTGATCCGAGCTCCAGGAGTTTCAATTCTCAGGTTCTCGTTTTCTCTTGGAGAATTTCACCCGAATTCCACGATCCAACAACGTGTGTCCCTCTCGGATCAATGGTCGAGATCTCCTTCATGACTTCAAACTTCAAAGATTTCAATTCTCAAACTCTCGTTCATACTTCCTTTGCTTTTTCCCGGAGTTGACAGTCCACTGACGTGTGTCCTCTTTAATCCAACGACTATCCTCCGCTCTGGGACTTCGGCCTTCAGAACTTCGGGTCTTTGGGTGAGTATTGGTGGTAAAACTCCCGAAGAAAAACTCCTGGAGTGACGTAACTCTTGCGTAAGTCAATGACGTGTCATGAGCCAAGAAACTGCCACGTGTCACTCGGATTTATGATTTCCACGTCCCTGAAATGTTGAATCAAATTGACACTTTTCATTGTCTGATTGCACCATGTGTCCTTGCTGACATGGTATGGCATATGTCCTTCTCGAATCAATGGTCCTCATTCTCCCTTTGATCGTGATTTCTTATTGTGAGTTGCCTCGAAACTACCAACTCGCGAAACTCTGAAATGATTCATATCAGATCAACAGTAAAGATCTTTCGATGATCCGACGGCCCAGATCATTTCATGACTTCACATATCACGACTTTCTACAACTATCGCCTTTGACTTTCTTGATTTACAAGGTAGAGAAATGATGATCTCCCGCTAGGTGTCCTCTGGATTCAATGACGCATATCTCATCATGATTTTGCATTTTGCGGAGTTGGAGTTTGGCTCACCTCTATTCTCTCGATTCTCAAATTCCCGATATCCACAAGTGCCAAATCAATGACTCACGCTCCCCACGATCTAACGGCTCAAATCTTATCGCGATTTCACATTTCGCGACTGTGGAGGTTGGCTCACCTCTATTCTCCTGATTCCCGAATTCTCAATATCCACGGGTGCCAAATCAACAGTTTGATCTTCCCTGAGACTGATGGCTCCTATCTTTCAAGTGTTGGATAGCTTCTCGGCCTTATCCTCCTCACAGTTTTACTGAATCTAGCAGCGCACGACTATCTGTGTTCCTCCCTCCAAGGATTTTTGCGGTCTATCTAAGTTCCTGAGAATGCTATCTTTCTTGAGATTTGGCAACTAGTTAAACTTGGCCTTGACGCACACTCACACTCTGCGTGCGACTTTGCGCTATTCCTCCTGAGCTTTGTAGACAAAGATTTCTCATTATCTTCTACATTATTGATGCTATCATTACAACTTTCCTGTTTACCGCCATTGCACACTCTGATCTTGCCATCAATGACAAGAACACTTAGCTTGTAAACATGCCAACACTGTTGTCTCGTTTGGAATTCCCTAAATTAGCCTTAGGTTGGGTGGAACCTTGAGGCTTAATCTCAATAATAACATGGGAGCAATCGTCCCTCAAGTGCATATGGGAGGAAACTGACTTTGGTGAGTCACTTGAAGGAGATGAGGGGGAAGAAACAACATTACCTTTGTCTTGCACATTGGGAGCCTTGATTTTGAGTCGTTTGCTAGCATGAGAGGATTGTATAAGTGAGTGTGCAGGGGAAATTTGAACATTTGGGTTTACAAGTGGAGGAGGAGGAGGCAATGACAAGTTGGGCCAACCATGATGGTGGGAGATTGTTGGATGAACAATCTCTTGCCATCCATCATTCTCAAGAACTTCTGGTTGCATAGATACATGGGGAAGCATAGGGATACCAAGAATATTTTGGGGTTGGAAGGAAGGCCTCTCTGGTATAGGTTGAATTATCCCTTGCCCTATCCAATTGAAAAACCCAGCTTGAAAATTTTGGTTCAACTCCTGAGGATCAACATCGAAATGAATTGAGAATCTAGGCCTTATAGACCCTTTGTTTCAGTTACCTCTTTCCCTATTGTTTCTGCCATGACTTCCTCTACTAAATAAAATCATCCTGTATGCAATAATTTATTAGAAACCAGCCCTTAACAGACCATACACGACATTCTCTTTCTATGATACAACGTTTGGCTCATAAATTAACATAAGACCCATGCAATTCAATCTATAAAATTTATTTAATAATTTCCAAATGAGCAGGGGGTGAAATAGGGTTCATGTCATATCTGGGGGGATTGTAATAAGCGAAAAAGTGATATCATGACAGGAAAGAAGAACATGAGTATTGCTCAACAATTCATTAAATAACTAACTGTGCAAACAATACCAAAATATATTAGCTGCCATCTATATCTGTGTCATCTTTTACCACTGTCATACAAAGCTTTAATTTTATTTTATTGAGCAGGGTGTGTAAAAATGAAATTGGGATTGTGAGGGGTTTATAATGAGCAAAAAGGTGAGAATATGAGAGGGAAAAATACGAATACTATTCATAAAATAAATTAAATCAAACAACAACCATAACTCTGTTCCAATCACAATCCAAAAAGCATCCACTTTTAAGACCAAAATAATTTAATTGTCCCTTATTTACAGACATAATGCTTGTTGTCTTTAATAAAATAAACAATTAAATTGCCCATAATTCTTCAATTATATCAGTCTATGCATCTTATACAATAACTATGCACATATCATTTCCAATTCCACAGTAACATCGTAACCATTTGAGCCATAGTCCTGTATACTCTAATGCTGATCTTTTCCTTTTAAAACAAACATAATATGCACAGTGATTCCAATTATCCATATCCAATGTTCAATTATTGAAATCAAATAATAATAGACCTAGTATTTACCACCAACAGTCGACTTCCAATACTGAGTCACACAGTCCACCGTCATCCAAACAATAATCACACACATGTCCTTCTTAAATCTGGACAGGATCAAGATCATGTTTGATGGACCAATCACACACACATGTCTTCAACAATATAATCAACACCAATCTCGATTCGACACTAGTATTTAACCAAAAACATGTAGCTCTGATATTGGGATTCATGTGCATTAACCTGTATAGACTTCCCTTTAAAAAAAATGCCCCATAAAAAACATAGCCATATAATGCGTGAGGAGAACAAAACCAAATCATACACCCATGTGTCTCCTTTAATCTTGACAAGACCAAGATCATCTTTGATAAACCAATCACACACATAGGTGCCTTTGAAACTTAAATGGAATCATGAACGTGCTAGGATTTAACACAACAATGAGTGGAAAAACCATAAATGACCAAGTGGAAAGTTCTCACGTTGTAGGTAACCCATACCCTTCTTTTTTTCAAAACAAATTTATCATGGAGTGGAAATACAGAGACTCGATCAAGAGATGGTCTCTGAAGTCAGAGAGCCCGTGCTCTTTTTTTTTTAAGATTACCACAGTCATTTAACTGGTGAACCAAAATCTTGACAAAACTAAAAGGTGCCTGATGGGAAATAGAAACAAGTCGGGCTCAATAGAACCAAGTCAGGTTCTTGAGAGTTTGATTAATGCTTAAAAACATAGAGAGCTCGTAATCCTTTTACTTACTAAAATAAGTTTCCACCGAGAATCAACCACATGTAATCAAGTATATTCTTGGAAGAATAGAGAGTTGTGCTCTTTTGAAATCACCACGGTCTTTTAACTTATAACCCCAAAATATTGACAGAGCTAAAAAGTTCCCGAGTAGAAACAAAACAATTCGAACTCAACAAACCAGGCACACACAAATGCCTTTTAAAAATTTATTGTAGAGAGGAAACAAGTGTTGGTTTAAAAACGGAAGAATCCTCGAAGAAACAGAGAGATCATGCCTCTTCCAAACACAAAAGAGGTATATAACCTTGGAAACAAATTTGACAGTGAGGCTTACCAACATATCAGTTGGACACTACAATAGAGGTGAGAGGAGAGAACGCTTAAAAAAATTGTGGAAATAATGTCATAGCACAACTTGTGGCCACTCGATACATACATAGGCTTCCATTTAATATTCCGGGCAATACAAATATTGGACTGTGAAATGCTTTCAGCGATAGTGACATTGAAGAAAAAACCATAATAAACAATAGCTCAAGGCTTGACCAAACATAGAAAGAAAATTACCACTGTCGACAGTTCCATTCCAACTTGGAGAATGGATCACAACAACGACTGAGACGAAAAAAAGGGTGACAACAACTAATACTCACACTGGTGGTAAAACCCTGCACAAATAAAACTCAGAGCTTGTTGCACCATTATCATCATTTTTCACAGAGAACCAGAATAATAACCCAAGATGACCAACATTTATTTTAACCAATAGCCAATGCACAGGCTTTACAAAGAAATGAAAACCATTCCTTTCTTTTAAAATGCCAACATTCCACAATAATCATAGAGAACACCATAAAAACAACATTGATACCCAGTCGAAAAATCAAGAAAAATACATAACTCATGCAATCCTAAGCCAACAAATCGATTCATAATATAGAGGGACCATCATGAATGGAAAGCAAAGAGCCATCCATACCTGGAAAAGTCACTTCAAGGAAGAGTTGGCCTGTGTTTTCCCCTTCAAAACCCGAAATCGTGAAGCTTCCACAACCAACAAAGCTAAATGCAACTATGGCTAGGGTGACAGGATCGAGGGTGGTTTGGAGTGGCGTGTAGTAAATGCATGTCGCTTCCTCACCTAGCCCTATTCAATTCAACATACTGGCCATCCCATTACCATAACATCAACCATTAAATTCAAACACACATCCATTGCATAAATTAAATGCCATATCCTTTGTATAGTGCACCACCCAAAACATGTCACAACTTTAATAATAACCATATGTTAACATTACCATATGTGTTTCCCATATAATTCTTTAACCAAAAATGCATAGTATAACAACTAGGTCCATCACTTCCCATTTGTCACTATTATATATACATTCAATGTTTATATATAAAAAAAAATCCATAGCCTTAGGACTTATACATATTTTCCCCTCTTTTTGTTTGGATCTAGCTCCATCCATATCATCATATTATCTTTTTGCAAAAAAAATCATGTATAAGATTATTAATCAATATTATAACATAACGCAACACTTGTAAAACAACATAATCCTCATATCCATAGCACTGCCCTATATTGCGAGTGAACATCAACAACATTTAGCAACAATGCATCGACCAACCATGTTGTCAAAACGAATGAAACCAAGACTGCATCATCAACTGTAGAAGACAGTGTAGGCATCATTATAACAAGATCAAACTTATAAGCATAACACATCCATCATATCGCCTCTAGTCTACAAGGGTGTCCCACCTAATAGTTAATTATTATTATCATAATAAATAATAGAGCTTAGCAATCTTTTGCGGGAAATATTCATCGTTGCGATTTTAATCGTCAAAAAATTGGCGACTCCACAAGGAAATCTGTTTCCAACAGATTAGGAACTCATATTGTTTGGTTTCGCAGACCATGTAAACATTAGATCAAGAAACTAGACATCGGAATAATAATGCATCAGGGGGGAGTGAGCGGTTTAAGGGAAAAATGATTGGGATTTGGGAATAACTCATAGAAAGTGTTAAGTATGATGGGATTTATCCCTGTATGCATAATCATTCTATTAATCATAGTAATAACATTCTTGACTTCAAGGATCAATTTTTTTTGGTATGCTCTTTTGAATCTTGGARYGGATGGAAGAAAAGGAAAATAGAAAAGGGATAAAACCAACTATCTTATATAACAACAGTTGAARCAGATAACAATTTCAATGATGTATTCAAGGGGAAACATCATGACAACTATGTAACCTGATTGTTATTGATTAACAATACTTTTCAGAATAACGTCGTTGTGGAAAAACTAATCCAACATTTTATTTTGACAAGAAAGGAAGTCAATAAAAGAAACATAATAGCAAGAAACAAAATAGCAGAAATAAAACAACATAAATGAAATAAAAGTGAGGTAAAATCAAAGAAAATAAAACAAACTATTACACAGAAAACATTCCATACAACATTTAAACTTTAAAGTTGGTTCCACATAGTTCTTTAAGTGGGAACTGTTGGTGGTATAGGAAAACAATCGCTCTTGCAAGTCCTTTAGGATATAGGAATTTGCACCCAGGAAAAAAGTGATCTTAAAAGGAACCAACCATAACTTTTGGAACTTTGAATGCCTTCCTCTATCAGCATGAGATGAATCCCACAACAACACCTTCTCATTAACCTTAAATTTGACAACTTTGACACTTTTATTGAAATATCTTTTAACCATTTGTTGTCTTCTTTTTATGTTATCCAAGGAAAACGTCCTTTGCTCTCCTCTAAAGCCAAGAGTGCATTCATTTTTCAAGAGATATTGGAAGAATTTAATTCTTCAACCTGTAGCATCAACCTTAGAGAAGAAAGTTCCATCTCGGTAGGAATAATGGCTTCTTGACCATAAACAAGCTAGAAAAGAGTGCAACCAGTGTTCACCTTGGTGGTAGTGTGATCTGCTCAAAGGGCGTAAGTGAGGAGAGTGTGCCATTGGTGAGGATTATCTTCAATGAGCCTCTTAATAATTTTAACCAGATTCTTGTTTGTAGACTCGGCTTGCCAATTTCCTTGGGGATAATAAGCTAATGAGGTAAATTGTTTAACCCCTAATTGAGCTAAAAAATGGGTCATCTTAGCAAAAATAAAAGCGGGACCATTGTCTGTAATAATTTCCAAAGGAAGGCCAAATATGGAAAAAATATTAGTCTCAAGGAAAGAAATCACCTGCTCATCCTGTGAATGCTTAAGTGAGACAACTTTAGTCCATTTCGTAAAACAGTCTATGGTTGTCAAGATAAAAACTTACCCTGCTGAAGATGGAGGATTAATAGGACCAATAAAGTTCATACCCCATTTTTAAAAAGGAAAGTCAGGGGGGACAGGTTGTAAAGGCATAGCAGAAAGACGTTCTTTCCCAACAAACTTATGGAACTTTTCACAAGATCTTGAAAAATTATAAGAATCATGAAAGATTGAAGACCAATAGTACCCTTTCCTGATAATTTTAAAAGCAGTAGTTTTAGCATAAAAGTGTCCTCCTACATGAATAACAGAATTTGAATATCCATGAGTCTCTTGTAACAATTTGTGTGCTTACTCGTTGTTCACACAACGAAGTAACATACCATCGAAAGATCTCCTAAACAAGAAGTCTCCTATAATGGTGTATCTAGAAGATTCGAGACAGAGCCTTCTTCTTTTATGGGTATCTAAGTTATCTATACATATTTGATTTTGCAAGTAATACACCAGATCTTTATACCAAGGATGTTCAACTACATGAAGGATTTGATTGTCAATGTAAAACAATGATGATAAAGAGCTATCTTGTTCATCAATTTCTTCACTTATTTCAGCATGCTGAGCTAAGTGAAGGGATAAGTCACATCCCTTGATAGTTTTAGAAGTCATGATGGTTAGATCATGCTCCTGGATCTTGGAAAGCCAGTGTGCAAGCTTCCCTGAAAGATAAGTCTGAGAGAGTAAAAAAATGACATCAGGTAAAGGGACTTTTACCAGCGTATGCTTACCTAAGATAAAGTGGCGAATCTTTTCAACAACTTTAACAAGAGAAAAAACATGATTTTCAATATAAGAATATTTAAAATCATCATATGACAAGCTTTGACTCATGTAAGCCACTGGTTTTTCATTAAATTGGTCATCATATTGCATGAGGATAGCATAAATTGCTTCCTCTGTGACATTAGTATATATCATAAATTCTCTCTCAAAATCTGGCTTTGCCAAAACTGGTGCGGAACTGATTTCCTTCTTGATCCCTACGAAATCATTTTTGACATCACTCGTCCAAGAAAAGGAGCGATCTTGCTTAAGAAAATTATGAATTAGCTTGACCTTTACAAGAAAATTAGGAACAAACCTATGGACAAAGTTGATAATACCCATAAAGGCTTGAACCTCCTTTTTGGAAGTAGGAGCAAGAAGATTTAGGATATCAACAATCTTTTTGAGATCTATGTTTATTCCTGAATTAGAGACAATTTGCCCAAGGAGCTTGCCCTTGGTAACGTTGAAGATAGACTTAGAAGGATTTAATGAAATGTCGAATTTCCTGCATCGCATGAGAATCTTTCTAAGATGACTGAAATGATCTGATCGATTTTTAGAATACACAGTTAATTCATCAAGATAAATATGAATAATTTTGTCGATCAAATCGTCAAAAGCTATTTTCATAGCTCTTTGGAAAGTGGCACCTGCATTAGATAAGACAAAAGGCATATGTTTATAAGTGAAAGTTCCCCAACGTGTAATACACGTGGTTTTATATTTATCTATCCTTTTTACCTTGATCCGATTGTAACCAGAAAAATCGTCAAGTAAGGACATCATTTGTGACCATGCAAATTGCAGCAAAATCACTTCCATATTAGGGAGAGGAAAATGGTCTTTATATTGGCCCTATTCAATGCACAAAAATCAACGCATAATCTAATTTGATGAGTCGCTTTCCGAATGGGAACCAAATTAGAAACCCACTCAGAATACTTAATAGGGAAAATTATCCCAACCTTCAAGAGTTTTTCCAAATCCTTTCGAATAGTTGCTTCCAGTGTAGGGTTAATGGGTCTTTGTTTTTTCCTAACTGATTTTATGCCCTCCTTGATAGGAATGGCATGCTATATAAGAGTAGGATGAAAACCATGAATATCCTCATAAGACCAAGAAAAAACATCTTGAAATTCACTAAGCATCTCAATGAACTTCAATTTTTCTTCATCAGAATATTGGGCACCTATCTTAACATTCTTTGGATAGTCGGGAATCCCAATGTTCAAGGAAATGGTTTCACCCACTTTCCTTTTTGACTCCTCTTCTTTATTTTTTTCTTTATTTCCTACATCACTTGATGAAAATGAACTTTCTAGAGGAGTCAAGCCCTTCGAAATTTTGTTATCCTCCATTGATATAATTTCCTTAGGCTTATAAGGTTCATTTTGTATGAAAGCACATATGCTCTCATCACTAGGGAAGACCTTCCATGACTCTACATTGTCAAGGATATGTGGACGATACAAATATTGAAAGGTGCAATCAGGTCTTTGTGGCAGAAGTTGTTGAGTAGGAGAGGCTGCAAAAATAGCTAAACTGTCAACCATTGAGTTCAATTCCATTTTAACATGAGTGATGATGAAATATAGCAAGTTCAAGATAAGTGCCCAAACAGTTTGGGTGTAATGTTTCATTAACTTGTTGCTAGGAGAATATATCTTACATACAAGGTTTACAACAAGTTCAGAATCCCCAAAAATTGCAAGGTGACCACAACCTAAATTATAGGCATTTTCAATTCCTAGCAGTAACACTTCAAATTCAGTGACATTGTTTATGCAAGAAAACTCTAACCTATAATAAAAGTTGTGAACTTTACCCACAAGAGAGTACAAGATAATTCCATCTTCATTTCCTTCATTGGAGCATGAACCATCAAAGTGCATATGTCGCATCCCATCCTCTATGTTAATTTGTTCTGAGGTAGTGTTGTCCTCATATGAAAAGATGGAATACACTCCTAGGTCCTCCTCGATATAATTTACATTAGGCTATGGAATTATTTCTATATAAGGTGAAATTCTTCCCTCCCTTAGGACTATAATGTTCTTACCATTACGAGGAATGCATAAGTGTGTCCCGTCAAGTGAGAGGTATCCACCCATCAAAGCTTTCCAATATCTTCCTAAGATGATTGAATAATTACTCACTAGCATGTCGATTACTTGAATATTAAGGGTTGTCCTTATTTCAGGATGTGCACACAAAACCAAGGTCACATCCTTGATTTCACCTATGGTCGATTGTTGTAAACTATTATAAGAGAGCATGCTTCTGGCATTTTCATCTGTACAAGACAAGCCTAACTCTTCTATAATAATTTTTGACATTACACTTGGGCTCGAACTGCCGTCAATGAGACAACAATGGGATATTTTGTCCATAATCTTATAGAAAAAAAAAAAAAAAAAAAAACGGGGGGTTTTTTACAGGATATCTGAAATTATGTACACCTACTTTATTTACAGTTGAATCCTCTTCATCTACCTCTTCAGAGAGGTTGGCTACAATAGAAACTTTTCCTTCCATGAAAATTTTCAGATTCTTTTGTTGCTTAGGGATGACAACCATGTCCAGGAGGGTAGCATCAACTTTAATATTAGCCAATTGATTGAGAATGTTGTATTTGGAAGAGGGAAGAGGAGAGGTAGTTCCTTGACTGTCTGAAGTTTTAGAAACATGTATAGTAGCAATTGGTGAAGATGAGCTTGGGCTATAAGAAGTGCAAGGAGGGTCATATTTACCTTTTAGAGCATAGGATTTATTCCTAGTATTTATGATCATAACATCCTCTGGTTCTACAAAATCTAGAACAACAATAGTATTTTCAGGCCTTTTACCAAAGATTTTATCTCTGGCACTCTTCTTTACCTCACAAGTACTTTCCTCATGGTGTTCCTCGCAAACGTTACACCAACTACGAGGCATGATGGATTTAGGTTGAAAGTTATTTTCATTAAGATTCTTAAAGGGTGGTGAAGAAGAAGATGAGGCCCCAGGGGTAAGTGAAGGGACATTTCCCTTCCGCTCATACGCTATCATTCAATTATTCATGTCTTGTACAAGATTTAAGAGGGTGGACATGTTAGTCTGTTTAACCGAGTCTCCTTTAGGAAGACACGTTCTTTCAAGCTATTCTTCATACTCTAAACAAGTATGTAGAGCGAAACTAAGGTTTTCAATGGATTTTTCTTCAAGCCTATGACGGTAGGGGGAAGGTAGAGAATTATAATAATGCATAAAAGCGACTTGGTTCTAAGGGTGAATAAGTTCAATAATTTGGTTATATAATTTGGTGAAACACAAGTTGAAAGAATTGATAGTCTCACCCTCTTCATAAGCAATGTTGTTATACTCCCATAATTGCTCGAATGGAATCTTATACTACCCATAAGTAGACTTGAACCAATAAACTAACTCCTCCCAAGTGGAAATAATCTTAGGAGGAAGATCGCGGAAATTGGTCGCTAGCTTCCCTTCAAGGGAATTAACAAATAAGCGCATACAAGTGTTATTTTCATTGGCTCCTATGTTGTGACAAGCATTAGAAAATTCCACCAAGTGTTCATTCGTAGTGACTGTGTTATTCCCTAAAAACCTAGGGAGATTCTCTTTAAATTTAGGAAGTGGACAAGTAGCAGGTGTTAGGTTAAGAGGAGAGGAAACATACCACTGAGTAGTTGTAGCATCTTCTTCAAACTGAAAGAGCCCATACTTTTTAATGACCTTGGCAGGGTAGTAGATTGGAAAGGGATTTGATGACTATATAAGCTACCAATCACTGATGAGGCTGAACGTTGAGATGAAGAAGCACCTCCAGTGCCACCACTAGATGCCATATTGTGAACGATAAGTAAGGGAGAGAAAGACGAACTAGATGAATCAAACAAATTTCTCCTTAGAGTACTTTGTTAGGCTAAAAAAACATCGTTTCTTCTTCCTATTTCAACAATAGGGTTGATCTCAGGTGATAAACCTCTTCTTCTCCTAGAGATGTGAGGGTTTAAGGACATGAAAAGAAGAGAAAAACTTTAGGAAAAATAAAGCTATGGTTGATTCCTAGGCTTTCTTTGCCTATCTTCCCAATGTTCTCATACACTTATGTCTTGCTCAATCACTGCCCATGAGTGTTTAAGCTCAACCCAGGTATTAACAATCTCTAAGATGATATTAAATAAGGTTAAAGCAATGTTGGTATGATCTTTAAGACCAGACTCAATATTGGGATGCCTTGCAACAAGTACAACCATGAAGAAAAGAAACAATCAAATAATCAAAAGCATAAATATAAATATATTCAATGATAATCAAGCATATAATCAACCAGAGAGATATGGAAAATCTCCCCAGTATGGTCACCAAATAAATGTTGAGGAAAATATATGAATTATTTTACTCAAGCATTTTCGAATCTTGCTTGGCTAAGGCAAGATAGTCAAGAATATTACCCTATGTTTTATAGCCTCAAAATGTATTTCCCAATCCACAAGTATTAATTACAAGGGCTTAGGCTGATTTTTTAAATGAAAAGATTGTTGCAAAATATAAAAAATTTATATAATTTTCTGAACATATACAGATTGCAGAAAGTAAATGTGGATATCAAAATCAAAAGTAACCAAGTCACAGATTGACACAAATGAGACATAATAGAAATTACTTTATTTCATTCCAAGAAATCAAAAGTATCTTTCTCTTTACAAAAATCCATGTGAGGGCATGGACCAATGTCAAACTTAGATATCCCTGATGAAAACCATACAAAAGGACTCGGACAAGAAGTAAAAACTAAACTTTAAAATATGGATCATCTTGCCACGGACTGTTGCCCACTTGACTCTGTGCAATATCCTTTATCAATCACAAAACTTAATTCATAAGCATGCAAGTATACACAGACGATCAAAGATAGATCAACACCTCTGAAACAAACATCTGAATGATATGTTTCAACTTTGAACCTTGTTTTCTACAATAGGACCCTACTGTCAAAAAGAGAATTAGGCCTTTAATGAACTAAAGAATGAATGAAAAATGAACTATCTCAATAAAACTCAAGAGAAAACCTTAGTATTGTTTTCTCTTTTTATTCTCTCTTTGTTCTTCCTTCTCATTTGGCTTTTATGCATTCCAAATTAGTTGAAGTAGTTCAACTACCTCATTTAGTTAAGTTACTTAAACTTAACTAACTTTAGTTTAGGGGAAATAATAATAATAATAATAATTAAGGGTCTTTATTAGATAATAACTAAGTAGGTGGGACCCCTTGTGACTCCCTTTTATTTCTTAACAAAAATAAACACAATTAGACAACCAATTAAACACATGCCTCCTTGTGGCTCCCATAAATATTTCCAAATTTTGAATATTAAATATCAGAAAATTCAAATTATCCAAAGCATGTAAATATCCACAATATCCCAAAAAGTAGTTTGTTGTCCAAAACTTTATGCACTCCATTGTCCTCAACAAATCAACCAAAAACACATAAATCAAAATCCATATTTGCCACTTTGAGAGGCAATTCTTCTTCTGTCACTGATGTCCCCTTTTGACTTCCTTGAATTAACCTTAGGTTGGGTGGAACCTTGAGGCTTAATCTCACTAATAACATGGGAGAAATCGTCCCTCAAGTGCATACGAGAGGACACTAACTTTGCTGAGTCACTTGAAGGGGATGAGGGGGAAGCAACAACTTTACCTTTGTCTTGCACATGGGGAGCCTCGGTTTTGAGTCGTTTGCTAGCTTGAGAGGACTGTACAGGTGAGTGTGTAGGGGAAATATGAACATTTGGGTTTACAGGTGGAGGAGGAGGAGGCAATGACAAGTTGGGCCAACCACGATAGTGGGAGACTATCGGATGAACAATCTCCTGCCATCCATCATTCTCGGGAACTTCTAGTTGCATAGATACATGGGGAGGCACATGGATACCAAGAATAATTTGGGGTTGGAAGCAAGGCATATCTAGTATAGGTTGAATTATCCATTGCCCAATCCAATTAAAAAGCCCAACTTGAAAAAGTCGGTTCAACTCCTGAGGATCGACATCGAAATGAATTGAGAATCTAGGCCTTTTAGGCCCTCTGTTCCAGTTACCTCTTCCCTATTGTTTCTGCCATGACTTCCTCTGCTGAAGAAACTCATCCTGTATGTAGCAATTTATTAGCAAATAGCCCTTAACAAACCATACATGACATTCTCTTTCTATGAAATAAAGTTTGGCTCAGAAATTAACATAAGACCCATGCAATTCAATCTATAAAATTTATTTAATAATTTCCAAATGAGCAGGGGGTGAAATAG
This sequence comes from Picea glauca, assembly GCA_000966675.3. Classification (NCBI taxonomy): domain Eukaryota; kingdom Viridiplantae; phylum Streptophyta; class Pinopsida; order Pinales; family Pinaceae; genus Picea; species Picea glauca. The sequence goes on along the minus strand of JZKD02S0357337.1, from coordinate 76,476 downwards.
GGTTCATGGGATATATGGGGGGATTGTAATAAGTGAAAAAGTGATATCATGACAGGGAGTAAGAACATGAGTACTGCTCAACAATTCATTAAATAAATGACTGTGGAGACAATACCAAAATATTTCAGATGCCATCTATCTTTGTATCATCTTTTACCAGTGTCATACCAAGTTTTAATTTTATTTTATTGAATAGGGCATGTAAAAATGAAATTGGGATAATGAGGGGTTTATAATGAGTGAAAAAGTGAGAATATGAGAGGGAATAATACACATATTGTTCATAAAATAAATTAAATCAAACAAAAACCATAAATTTGTTCCAATCATAATCCAAAAAGCATCCACTTTTAAGACCAAAAACATTTAATTGTCCCTTATTTACAGACAGAATGCTTGAAGTCTTTAATAAAAGAAACAATTCAATTGCCCATAATTCTTCAATTATATCAATTTGTGCATCCTATACAATAACTATGAAAATATCATTTCCAATTCCATAGTAAAATCATAACCATTCGAGCCATAATCATGTATACTCTAATGTTGATATTTTCCTTTTAAAACAAACATAATATGCACAATGATTCCAATTATCCATATCCAATGTTCAATTCTTGAAATCAAATAATAATAGACCCAGTATTAACCACCAACAATCGACTTCCAATAATGAATCACACAGTCCACCGTCATCCAAACAATAATCGGGCCCGATTTACTCACACATAGGTCCTTCTTAAATCTATGCAGGACCAAGATCATGTTTGATGAACCAATCACACACACAGGTCTTCAACAATATAATCGACACCAATCCTGATTCGACACTAGTATTTAACCAAAAACATGTAGCTCTAAGCTTGAGATTCATGTGCATTAACCTATACAGACTTCCCTTTAAAAGAAATGCTCCATAAAAGATAGATCCATATAATGCGCAAGGAGAACATAACTAAATCATACACCCATGTGTCTCCTTTAATATTGACAGGACCAAGATCATGTTTGATAAACCAATCACACACACATGTGCCTTTGAAACTTAAATGGAATCATGAACGTGCTAGTATTTAACACAACAATGAGTGTAAAAACCATAAATCGACCAAGTGGAAAGTTCTCGGGCTGTAGGTCACCCATACCCTTCTTTTTTTCAAAACAAATTTACTACAAAGAGGAAATACAGAGACTCGATCAAGAGATGGTCTCTGAAGTCAGAGAGCATGTGCTCTTTCTTTTTTTTAAGATTACCACAGTCATTTAACTGGTAAACTAAAATATTGACATAACCAAAAGGTGCTCGAGGGGAAATAGAAGCAATTCGGGCTCAATAGAACCAAGTTAGGTTCTTGAGATTTTGCTTAGTATTCAAAAACACCAAGAGCTCGTAATCCTTTTACTTCCTAAAAGAAGTTACCACTGAGAAGCAACTAGAGGTAATCAAGTATATTCTTGGAAGAATAGAGAGTCGTTCTCTTTTGAAATCAACACAATCTTTTAACTTATAACCCCAAAATCTTGACAGAGCTAAAAAGTGCCCGAGTAGAAACAAAACAATTCAAACTCAACAAACCAGGCACATGCAGATTCCTTTTAAAACTTTATTGCAGAGAGGAAATGAGGGTTGGTTTAAACAAGGAAGAATCCTTGAAGACACAGAGAGACCGTGCCTCTTCCAAACACCAAAGAGGTTTATAACCTTTGAAACAAATTTGACAGTGAGGCTTACCAACATATCAGTCAACCACTATAACATAGATGAGAGGAGCGAACGCTCAAAACACTTGTGGAAAGAATGTCAGAGCAGAACTCGTGGCTACTCAATACATACACAGGCTTCCATTTAATATTCTGGGCAATACAAAGATTGGACTGTGAAATGCTTTCGGCGATAGTGACAGTGAAGAAAAAAACATAATAAACAATAGCTAGGGGCTCGGGCAAACAAAGAAATAACAATACCATTGTCAATAGTTGCATTGCAACCTGGAGAACGAATCACAACAACGATTGAGACGAAAAAAAGGGTGACAACAACTAATACCTAGACTGGTGGTAAAACCCCGCACAAATAAAACTCAGAGCTCGTTGCACCATTATCATCATTTTTCACAGAGAACTAGAATAATAACCCAAGTTGACCGACATTTCTTTTAACCAATAACCAATGCACAAGCTTTACAAAGCAATAACACCAATTCCTTTCTTTTAAAACGCCAACATTCCACACTAATCACAGAGAACACCATAAACACAACATTGATACCTAGTCGAAAACTCAAGAAAAACAAAGAACTCATGCAATCCTGAGCCAACAAATTGATTCATAATACATAGGGACCATCATGGATGGAAATCAAAGAGCCATACCTGGAAAAATCACTTCAAGGAAGAGTTGTCCTGTGTTTTCCCCTTCAAAACCTGAAATCGCGGAGCTTCCACAACCAACAGAGCCAAATGCAACTATGGCTAAGGTGGCAGGATCAAGGGTGGTTTGGAGTGACATGCATTAAATGCACGTCGCTTCCTCACCTGGCCCTATTCAATTCAACGTACTAGCCAACCCATTACCATAACATCAACCATTAAATTCAAACGCATATCCATTGCATTAATTCAATGCCATATCCTTTGTATGGTGCGCCACCCGAAACATGTCACAACTTTAATAATAACCATATGTTAACATTACCATACGTGCTTCCTATATAATTCTTTAAACAAAAACGCATAGTATAACAACTAGGTCCATCACTTCCCATTTTTCACTATTATATATACATTCAAGGTTTATATATATTCTTTTTACCATAACCCCCTTAATTGTGTATGTAGGAGACCATAACCCCCTTAATTGTGTATGTATTTATGTGAGTGAAACATATTTGACTCAAAAGGTGTCTTTGTGTAAATTGACGAAGATTGTTCCTTCCATGCTTTTATTAGGATTGCTTTGCAAAATTAACATAAAACCATGCGTCTTTGCATTTTCACTCGAGGTTTTTATATGAGTGAATCTTAAAAGAAAGCAAGTAAATCATTGATCTTTGATTTTTCTATACGCATACACGATGAACGAAGAAAAACTACATAAAGACTTGATGCATAAATGTGCATATATTGAATATGATTGGTGTTATATGCAATTTCCTTCATGTCCAATATGAGATGAGTCTAACTTAAGACTTATGAAGGTGAAAGTACTATATTCCATTTGAATCTCAATATGCCTTTGATTTTTTATTTTTTTCGTATATTGTAGGAAGAAAACAACTCAAATTTGAAAAACTAAAAGGAAAACATAAATGTTTCATGGTAAATCTTTTGTATTTATTATATTCCTTTTAGTTGTTTGAATGCTAAAAGAAAATAAAAGAATGGAATGCAATCCAACTAGGAAAGAGAAAATGAAGCAAATCTTTAAAAAAAATAAAAAAATCTAAAAGCTAAATAAAAGAGATTACTTAACCCTAACAAGAAATGTAATTATTTTGTTTTGTGTGTTCTTTTTGTTAGTTAAATATCCCTGACTTGTTGGATTGGCCTGTGGCTGATATGTCACGACCCAGGGGCATCTAAGTTGTCAAAATCAGTTGGGGATCGAACCCGGCTTGGACCACACCAACCCTTAACATGGATAGATTTGAGGTGTCCCTGAGGTTTCAAACCGGTGACTTCACTTACATAGTGCCTTAACAACACACTCCCTCACCGACTACTCTACACCACATGGACTTTGTTTTTTGTGTTTTATGAAAATAAGGAATAAAAGAAAAATGGAGAGAAATGAAAAACAAAAACAATTGAATGATAGAAAGAATATCAAAGCCAAAGACCGAAATCAATTCTTATTAATTAAATGTTCCATATAGTAAATCGACTCATGACAAAAATTAGCCTCTTTCATCCTTCTATGAAAAAACAGAACAAGATTATCAAAAGCACGTCTCAATGTTTTCAGAGACCATACAAAGACAATCTAGGAGGAAGATAAACAAAAAGTAAAAGCAACGACTCTTGAATTCAAGAGAATTAGTAATCTTTCTCTGAAAGTTCCCTTGCTTCTGCAAATTGTTTGCAAATTAGTTCCTAATTAAACCAAAACAAGTAACTACTAACAAATAAATGTAAGAAAACAATATTTACTTGAGAATCAAATGTAGGGCTCAAACTCTCACCATTACTGCACCCTTGAAGACACGCTACTATCAATAGATGATGTTCAATTCTTTAGAAAAATGTTGAGTGGAAGATGGAATCAATAAATGAAACCATATCCTAGCTCTTAGCATGCCTCTCCTCTCTCTCCTCCTATCTAATGCTCTTGTTTTGGTATGAAAGTTGATATTTAAATAATGTTGGAGTAGTTTGGGCTTAGTTATAAAACTAGAAGAAACAATTTTTTGAATACCTTCACCTAGACTCGAGCCTAACTCCAAGTAGACATAGGACTTCATCCAACTTAAAAAATCCTAAAAGTTAAATGAATAATATCGACAAAATGATAGGCCTTTTTTTGTCTTATATGTCAATAACTCTGATGTGTAACTAGAGGTGCCACATTCGAACAATGATCTCCTTGATGTGCAACTTCACTGCAGAAACAAAGCTTAGAGGTTAGAGTCTTCTATAATACTAGAAATGTTGATAATTGTTTTCTTTATGGAACATTCATGTACATCATAGAGGTGACACGAGATAACCATGTAACCCATTGAATAGTATTTTTATTGATTTACATATATAAGTTAAATAGAAAATATATCCAAAACCAAAATGCCTTATTCTAAGATGCTAAGGAACAAAAGTAGACCAACTATGAAGTATTCATGGAAAGGCCCCTCAAATTTACCATTGATCTATCAAACTCAAATGTAGTATCAATTGATGGATGAAAGGGAATGATGCATTTACCTCCATATAGAGCATATGTTTGTTAATGTATACATGGTAATGTATCAGTCTTATTATCATTCCGAGCCAAGGTATATCAACCTCTTGACCAATCCTTCTCAAACCTTAATAAACAAATGAATTTACTTGTATCAACTTTACCATGTTTCCTAGCAGCCTCCTCGGGACTTTTGTTGGTATTTTATCCTCCCTCGTGATCATTACCAGTGAGGCACTTTGATATATATTTAGTGGATGTAACTATTCTAACTCGAACTCTATTAAATTCTTCAACATCTATTGCTTAATGAAGTGGGCCTTAAATAAGAGTTTACTTGTAACTTGAGATAGTTCATCATGCATGCATTCACTTGGTATTCATTAACACCTCAAATCATCAGGCTCAGTAGAATCTTAGTCGTATCCATTTACTTGATTTGTAGATCATGTTTGGTCAACCAAGCAAATTCCCTTCCTATGGTCGTTGGGAGATGATGGATCCAAGTAGGTTTCTCTACGTATGCCAGGCATGGGTTCAATGTAGGCATAGGCATGTGGTGACTCAAATCATAGTATGGCTAATTGTTGGGAGTGACATTAGAACAACCATGATACTCTCTTCCTCTACCCCACAAAACAAATGGAAGACCCACTCTTTCTCTATTCAATATTCCCTTGTAATACTCTCCCCTTTCAGTGATGTTCATTGTGTGCAGAAATAGTCCAAGCTATTTTCTACCATTTGGTAATAACATGAGATAAACAACACTTGGCCTCAAGATAGTCAATGAGCATAAATAATAGGGTTTCAGGTCTAAAGATGTTTCCTAAGCTATTGTGGACATTCCAAGCATGGTTATTTTGTCCAACCATCCCATTTTCTTTCACACTTTCAACAATAAGCTTTCCCAACCTCTATAGTCTCCAACTAGCCATAAGCACACAGAAAAATATTTCTATTCTCAACCATAACCATAGAGGGAAACCAACCCCATAACATGAGATATTGTCTCCCCTCCATCCCCCATGAATGGCATCATAATAGAATGATCATAACCAATTGCATGGAAAAGACAATGGAAGAAATTTTCTTGCATGTTGCCTACTCTTTTTCCAAGGATATGAAACTTATGCTTAGTACATACTTACAAGTCAAATATTTATGGGACAAATCGTAAGAAGGAATGGGTGATAAAGGGTAATACTTCCAAAGGAAAATGATAAGGTCTAATCAACCAACAACCCCCTTTTTTGTTCCCATCTTTTGGTATCATGGGCCCCTTATTTCTCCCTCAAGCAACCATATTGGTGGATTTATATTATTATTTATTTTTCCTCTTCATACATGATTTTTCATATACATAGGCATATTGTGGAAAATATAACCACCACACCTTAAACTTAGCCCACCACTAGGACTCATACACATGTACTAGTTAGACCTTGGCCTTGAGATCCACACGAAGAAAGTTTACAATGCAACAAGGGGTTATTATAACTTGGCCCACCTAGCTTGACTCCGATCTCATAAACCTCGTCATATAAATAATACATGATTTTTACAATTCATGGATCAAAACTTTGATATTACATCCCCTTCCCCCCTTGGAATAACATTGTCCTTGATGCTCTTTCTTTCTAGAAAGGACTTGGTCTTTGTATCTTTATTCTTTAGTCACACCTACAATGTTATCTTCTTCATTGCAACTTGAATTTGATGGCTATCTTGGACAACAATGTTCAACAATTCCTTTCACTATATTGAGATGCTTCCAAGGCCTTATCATTTCGGCATATACCAACAAAAATAATATAGGTAAACATGTATATTATAACCATCTCTATTTAACAATTATCCCATCCATAGGAATTTCAATTCATAATGGAATCACACACACACACGCACAAGATAAAGTATGCAAGTCAGCCCAATACTTATGCGTATGAATATATCTTCGCTTTGCAAGGTTGGCATGAGAAATATTCCACCCACTATCTTCTCTAACACACCCAAACATATGATACCTTCTTAATCCCAACCAACATATAACATGAACCTCTTACATAGATTCATTGAATACCCTTCTTGTTGGATTACTGAGAGGGGGGGTGAATCAGTAATAACGTAATATTAATTATTTTTCTTCAAATGTTATATCAATGTAGAATTATTATCCAATAATGAGCAGTAATAAATAAACAATCACACACATACACAGTACACCAGTGTTTTACGTGGAAACCCAA
>JZKD02S0357337.1:41081-69323 GCA_000966675.3 Picea glauca | reverse complement strand
TGGGGCTTCTAGATGACATATGAGGGTCCTCCAACTTCGTAAGGACATAACTCTCAAACCGTGAGGAGTTATGTGACGTTCTACATACCACCAGAAATGGAATGACATGTACTATTCATATATAATAGTATTATCTGAAAATATATCATAACTCATACCGTTACCCATCAAATAAACTTGGGTCCGTTACCCAAACCTGGGGTCTCCAACTTCTCATGGCCATAACTCTCTAACCGTGAGGAATTATGTGACGTTCTACATACCACCGGAAATGACATGACAAGAACTATCCATCTAGGATATTTTCTCTGACAAATTCACTTTTCTTCATCTCATTATTCCACAATTAAGCATGGGTTATTTTACTCCACAAAGCGTCTTCCCATGAGGTCTTTCACCATAAGGGGACCACTTTGGAGTTCATCCATATTTACTTCTTATCAATCATGACAAAACAATAATGATTCATATTTACATCAAACACTATTGGGTCCATTACCCAAACCTTTCTGCTACGGGTCTTTCTTCAAGGGTTGACATCAATGACAACCAACCTTAATCAACACTTCTTCTCTATTGCACTCACTCTTTCGGGCTTAGGCATCCCCTTCTTTGCTAAAACATTTCCTTGGGCGATCCATCTTGCCAAGGCTTTCACATGCAATAAGAGAACATGATTATAAAGTATTATTAATAGGGCATCCCACTAGAATCCTCTATCAAACAATAGCTTGGGGTGATCAAAATATATCATAGGGGTTTAATATTATCACAATAGCATCCTCCCCATGCTTTCTAGCTTATAACAACCATCATCTTCCTTGCTGAGAAAATGCATTTTCTCACTTATTTCATACACATACAATTTCCATGAGATGTCATCATAAAAATTTAATCATAAAATTTAAATTTGTTTTATATAGAAGTCAGATTTCCTAACTATGACATCCTTCTCATATTGTTTGGCCTTTGCATGCGATAGCAACAAGTTTTCATTGTGGGCTTACACTCATTTCCATATCCAAGACATTTTTACTTGCAATTTGTCCTCATTGACAAAGCATTCAACCAAACAAACAAATGGTGAGTGTTCATGCATGTAATCCTCTCATTGTAACATTCACAACAACCCATAAAATGATCTTAGAATTATGACATACAAATAATTCAATCACTTTTAGCGACCACCATATTAAATGAAATGAAACATCATTCACTATATATGCATTCTAAACACAAGTATGCATTTACACAATGAAATCAAATATATATGTGAACATTCATGGACTAATCCAGATTGGATCATTATATTATTTTTCATCTATCTCGATGCTTTTATAGTGGAAAAATTGGAGGAATCATCTTGCAGGGTCATTTTAATGGCAGGTCCCAGTTTGGAAAATTGGGGTTTGAAACCTTCTAGAGCTATTTTGAGGCATAAAATGGAATTTTTTGGGGTCAAAACTTTCTTAGTTTTAGCTTAGAACCCTTGATGCTATTCTACACATCAAGATCTTTCTAACTGTGCAAAAATCATGTCAAATGGAGCTCGTATGCAAAATTTATGCCTCCCGCAAGTTCACCTACTGTGTTGACCACCATGGTATGAATGGATGTCATGTCAGCCCCAATTACTCACACATAGGGGGCTAGCCACATATGGACTTTCAATAATATTCTAGAAGGTCCAAAACCTTATCAAAATTGAGGGTTGATGAATTTAAAACCATACCCCTAGATGGCCAACGAGTGATGTTAAATACCATGCCACTAGGAGGAGAAGGAGTTTCATTCTTTAGCATTGTCTTTGTTCCATAGTTGATAAAAGCACCTAGGAGTGGTATTTTGAGATCATAATAATGGAGTAGATATTATGTAGCATCCATACATGCCAGAGTGTCAAAGGAAACTCCATAGAGAGTGCCTCTTTCTTTCTACATGCATTTGAAGAAAAGAGAGTAGAGCAACCTCACTTTCTAGCTGAGTTTTCTCCCATATTATATCTTGTGTTTATTTGTGGATGGTGTGTGAGAATTTAAGTTTGTTCTCTATTTTTCACATTTCATACATTTTAAGTAGAAAACCAATAGTTAAACAATTTGAGATCTAAAGGAAATTAACCTTCGCAATAAATATTTCAGTATTTTATTAAATATGTTATGATGAACTGTCTAGTGGAATATCCATGGCAGTTTACAAATCATATTGGTATAAGAGTCGATTTTATAGGGGTATTTGTCAAAAGTAGCAGGGATCCAGGAATGAATTTAAGAAGAAAGTCACAGAACCCTAGCCATGGTCGACAAGTCTATTCATAACAATCCTCGAGATCAAGTAGAGGAGATATTTGTGAGGTTGGAAGAGAAATTCGCTGACATATCTTTCAATATGTCCCTCTTCATGGTAGCTCTATAAATCAAGCTCTGATTGTTCGGAGAAGTTGGAGTCTCGAACTCAGAGATCAGATTATATGAGAAACTGAGGGATAACAAAGACCTAGAAAAGGATTCGCGGAAAGAACTTGAGAAAGAGCAGTCGAGTTCTAGTACCACAAACCCTTCATCATATTTATTCAAGATGGAAATAAAAGTGGACATAAATCCATACTAAGTTGAGATCGATACACTAAAACTGAATCATTGATTGCAAGAACTAGAATTTTATTTCAGCGTTCACCATATAGATGGAGAATGAAAGATATCATTTGCTAGACTAAATTTAGAGGCCATGCTTTAACCTGGTGGGAAATACATACAAAAACACTTACGTTGGAGGGTGATCCGCCAGTAACTATATGGGAGGAATTCAAAACCCTCATCAAGTCCTAATTCTACCATATTGGGTATGTAGAGGACCAATGGATTCAGTGGCACTACTTCAACCAGAAGCAAGGGAAAAGTGTACAGGAGTACACCACCAAGTTCAGAAATATGGCCATCATGATGGGTATCTCTACCAACAACCCAAGTTTACTCATTGAGTATATGGGGGATATAGATAGCCATCTACGAAATAAAGTGATGTTTTTTAAACTAAATACAGTGGATGAGGCATGTGTACAGGCACAATATATGGAAAACATAGGCCACTAGAAAGGGAATCAAGTGGTTCTAAGAAGAAAGAGAACTAAGAAGATTCCAAGGAAGAGAATAAGAAGTGGAAATGGGGGAAGGATCCTTACATTGATATGAAGTGGCTATCATCCTAGGATCCTTACATTGATATGAAGTGGCTATCATTTTCTAAGCAGAAAGAGAACTAAGAGGATTCCAAGGAAGAGAATAAGAAGTGGAAAGGGGGGAAGGATAAGAAAATGATAGCCACTTCATATCAATGTAAGGATCCTAGCAACCATTGTAGCCATTGGAATATTGATGGAAACACTAAGGAAAAGTGTTGGAAACTACATCTAGATTTGAACTTGAAGAACCCCAAGAAGGATGCAAAGAAAAAAGAATCTTCTAGCTATGGATTCAAGTAATCGTGTTGAAAGCAACTTCGATGTGGATGAGAATATTATCTTCACATCAGTGCAGAAGGAGGTGAAACTAAGTAGCCTTCAGCACTAGGAAGAGAGGGAGATGACCAAACTCTTCCACATCAAGATCCAATTGATTGACATTGGGTTAATTAAGGGTTGTGAGTATATGTTGGCATATCAAAAATTAATTGTCGAATTTGTAAGTATAATCTATGTTGTTTTACTTCCCACATTTTATAATTAATGAAACAAAAATAATACTTTATATTAAATCTATGATTTATTATGGGGTATAAAACTTGCAGAAAGCAAAGTATGGAACTGAGCCAACAAAAGAATTGTTGAAACAAGGCATGAGATTTGATTTTGAACATATGTGTATGATTCATGAGTCACTTCTTGATTTGGAGATACGTCGCTTTTCAATTTACATTCATGTATATTATTTATTTCAATTTTCATTATTCTCACCAATGTAGATAGACTCATTACACTTTATTTTTATGTTTGTAGTTGGAACTTCAAGAAGAACAAAACAATCGAGACAACCAGCCAAACATTCAAAAAAATAACCCAATACATGGAAGTAGCTCGAGCACTAATAACAGGTCTAGTGAAGAATGATGACCAATATATTTGGATATCAATGCAAGATGCAATTGTATTATTTTGAAATAATTGTCTGTGAAAATCGGACATTTTTGTTTAATGTAATGGAAATAGTGTCCCAATTGAAAGACAAGGGATTACCGATAAGTGTCCCATTTTTTATGATAAAGACCCTCAAATTCATATAATAAAATATGTTTTAATTTATTCTATTGTGTTGTCCAATGTCGTTGTGAAATGTTACATCGTTGATTAAATATATGGATGACTAAATATTATAATGAAGAGATGCAAAATCTTATGATATAACAAATTAATCCAAACATCATGTATCCAAATTCACTAATCAAAATATAAGATATATGTAAATATTTTGATAAACAATGGAATTAAAAAATAACAATAATTGCACTATCACAGGTCGATATTTCTCGGTGTATTTTAATTATTTATCTCATCGGCGCATTTAATATTAAAACTCATAAGTGTGTTTCATATGAAATTCGCACTGGTGTTTTTATGTAATCAATTAGCATTGGTTTCAATATTAATTTAATACCACAAAATTATATTAAAAATTTGGTCATCGATGCATTAATCTTATACAAAGCACCGATGCGTATGTGTTTTGATACGCACCGGTGCGTATGTGATATTGTGTTATTGATAAGCATCGAGGCTTGTTTGTTACTTAAAAGCACCGATGCTTTTTAGCTTTAATGCACTGGGGCATTTTTCCACGTAACACACTGGTGCATATTATTTGATACAACATCAGTGCCTTCTTATTAATAACACATCAATGCATTCTATGCAGAAAGACCGGCTGCTTAATTATTTTTAACTATCTCGATGCATTTCAATGGTAACACGTCGATTCTTACACGACAAATGCCCTGGTGCTTATATGACACACAACCCAATGCTTAAATATTTTACTTCCTCAGTGCTCGAAGTTAAGCGTACAACATCGGTGTTGTATGTGTATGTATGCATCGGTGCTTGTACCTTATACAAATGCACTGATTTGTAAACATCCACTATCACCTCGAGTCGCCCATATTTTTTTATTTATAATCAACTTCCATTATAGTATCTGCAAAAACATTCGCTATCGATAACAAATGTTGTAGCAAAGGTTTTTTTGATATTTTTTTCCAATTTTATAACACTAGAAACCTCTGTTAAAAGGTCGTTTCTTTGTAGTGTGGGATACAAGGACTATTCTTCTAGTCTGGACATTCTTTTGTTACACGTTATTTTTCGTCACCCCCATGACCACTGATGATATGTTACACATTAAGGCCAACATAGTTACTCACCCTATTTTTTTGGTCCTAGTGTAGTGAATGCACGTATTATTGAGGGTCACTTGAGAAGAAAATCTTGTGCAGACCTTCTCGAGGAGATTTTGGGCTTAGATACCCTGCCCTTGCACGTATCTCGTACTATTGACTGCTTCCCCAAGCATCATTTTTATAATTGGTAACCTTAGTAGCCTACATATTTAGGGTCTTTACACGAGGTGACTGTGGAGGGGCAAGTCTTCATGGTACCTGGAATCGACATTAGCTAAACTCACTCAGGCTCCTTGGAGGGTATACCCACGATTATGTGTCGGAGCTTGCACTAGGGTGTAAATCCATTAAGCAGGTCGTAAACTTAACCTTTCCACCCGCTTTATCCAACCCCTTCTTGTCTTGATCTCACAACGTTGGATTTTATCACCAACTAGTGATTTTGAAATAAGAAGGTTTGTTTGTATGCTTGATATCTAGATTTTATTAGTGAGTGTTGTTTGTCTTCTCTAGTTGGTCGTAGATTTTTTTATTGTTTATTGGGTGTGGCCAACATCAGCCCTCATCATTCACATAGGATGTAAGGATTTCCTCTGGAAGAACCAGATGAATACGCCCCCTTGATTCCTAATTTACTAGAGTGTCCTCCTGAAGGAGCATTCAAGAATGATGCATCCTCTGAAATAGAGAGTTATAGTCCATTGGTTGAACCATCACTCCCTGTAAATCTGTTATTGAACACTCCCCATGACCCTGTTTTGCTCAGAATAAATTCTTCCGGAGACGTTGTTGTTGAATACTATCCTAGAATACCTTCAGGACCTTTCGTAGAGTCCAACGTGGATGAACCACAATTTCCTAGTGAATCATTTAGAACACCTATTCAAACTTCTGGAATTTTTAATCCCAGTTCTATCCTAGTCCATTCTTTGTGGAGAATTCCCTCAGGATGAGATATTTTTGATAAACTAGGTATGAGTCCAAACCAACCTACATCACCACACGTACTTGTTACTTCTACTACTTACACAATACCTCCAAATCATTTTACTGGCATGACAATTGATATTTCTACGGTTTTAGACCCATTGTTGGTTGGCACACATATAATTCTTCCTAGCCAGTTCACTAGCTCTACCACAGTCCCACAATTGCACCTTTTTCTGTCGGAAGTTCGGTAACAATTCAAGCTCCTATTGGAACACCACTTTCGTCTAGACCAAATCCATCACTTCCACATGGGTATAATGCTCTTAATAGTTCTATTACTAATCCTACCTAGGGTCTGTATTGAGGATCTAGTCTTTTTTTTCCACCTGGGTATAATGCTATTAACGGTTTTATTCCTAATCCTACCCAGGGTTTACCCGGAGGGCCTAGTATTCCTCCACCACCTGGAGGATCTAATCTCCCTGGACCAAGTAGCTCCAATATTCTTGGAGGCACAAGTCATTATGTTACTTCTGGTTTTCAATTTCCTGTTGGAGGATACTCATCTGGGGGTCCACCCCAAGTTGGCAGTCAACCTCAAGTTGGGGGACAACCCCAAGTTGGGGGACATAATCCAATTTACGGACAATATATGTCTGGATTACAAACCCAACCTTGGAATTTTCCTTTCCAAAGAAATCAACAATTGCCTAGGGGGACAACTCCTCAAACAAATTCTTTTGTACCCTCTTATCTCGGGTAACTGTTTCCAGACATTGTAAACTCTACCTGGTTCAAGCTTTCCAATCTAATGTTCCTTTCCAAGGCGGCATGCCGAATCAACAAACTAATGTTGGCTACTTGACTCAAAATCCTTCTCAACTGAATTTCACTGGACCCTCTAACTATTTTCAAACAACTTATGGTCCTATTGGTATACCTATAGGATTACCTCCCTAAACTTATCATTTTCCTCAAGTTAACAAACAATTGCCATTTCTAGTTACTTTAGATTTACCGAATTTGTCTAGAATTTTGAATGATCCTATCTTACATTCTCCTTTTTTGTCATTTATACCTACTAAATTACCTTTGGACATTCCAAAGTTTGACGGCCAGTCAGGAGAATATCCAAACAATCATTTCATGAATTTTCATCTTTGGTGTTCATCCAACTCCTTTATGGATGAATCCATACGACTATGTCTTATCCAACGCACTCTTACGGGTTCAACTGCCAAATGATACATCAAATTGCCAAGAGGTTTCTTCAATGATTTAAACATCTTATCCATGGATTTCTTGACACATTACCAATTGTCGATACAGTATGAGACATGAACACAAAATTTAAGTTCATTTAAACAATCCTCCTCTACCCACATCTCAAATCATATTCATGAGTGGAGGAGGAGACAACAATTAATAAAATTTCCTCTTCCTGATCAATTATTGGCTGAGTGGTTCACAAATTCACTCATTGGTCCTATATCTCGTGATGTTTCCATGAGATGTGTTGTCATTTAAGAATAGACGATCAATCGTGCCCAATACTTGGATCTCATTTATTCTCAAACAGGCACATTGTCTGACTTGATCCTTGATGCTCCTCACCCATCTACAAATCCAACCCCAATGCTTCCAGTAGCATATCATGTTGTTGATGGTGTGATTGACACTTTTCATACAGAGACTCAGACAAAACAAGTCAATCATTCCAATCCCAAACCTACTACTACCAGTGTACAAAATGCTACTCCTCCTAATGCTTCTCTCGGTAAAACCTCTGAGGTGAATACGGTTTAGTCTACGACTATTGGTAAATATAGAAATGAGAAGAAAGGGAAGGGTAAGAATAAAGAGGATAAAACTAATAATCAAAAACCAGATAAACCAAAAACTCAACCTGCTAATGATAAATAAAAGAGAAAACCTCGTTATCCTTGTCTTATTTGTGGCGAGGACCATTACATGAAAGAATGTCTGAGATGTGTAGAAATTACTCGGTTCCTCCAAGGAACCGAGACTCCCCCTACGCCTACCATTTTTTCACAACCTTTTCCTTCTCAACAGCAGGCCCAATTGGTTATTCATGACCAACCTTCTCCCTCTACTAGATCTTATGTGCTTATGTGTACTGGTGAATCCAAGAAAAATGAAGTTGCAGTCGCTACTCGAACTAAAGATTATTCTCCTTCTAAAGAGAAAGTTGATGATAAACCTCTTCCATTGGCTCCACCTCCCAATCATCTTCTTCATCTCGAATGACCTACTCCTGATACAGTCATATGTCCACCTCCTAAGGGCATCGTTCATAAGTCATCATTTAACCCACATGAACGTGCAACTCAAAATTGCAATATTGTAGAAGATCTTGCGCAGGCACCATCTGTGATGTTGGCTCTCGAAGTCCTTCAAAATTGTCCTACTCAACAGAAGGCATTGTTAAAGGATAATGGTGGAATCGATCATACTGATACGAATTTGATAATATTTGACTTGGAATATCACATCCCAAGACTCCCTCATCAATTATCTTTTCAAATACAAGTAATTGTGGAAACAAAGAATATTTGTTGAACAATGGTTGATGAAGAGGCTTCGACTTGTGTCATGTTTTTCACCTGTTGGAAATCCATTGGCTCTCCTACCCTTACCAAGCCACATAACACATTAAAATATTTTAATGGTACAATGTATAAACCTTATGGTGTTCTTCCTGCATTATCTATTGCGTTAGAAGGAAAATCAGTTACTGTTGAGGTTGAGGTGTTTGATGCACCTCTCGAGTACAACCTCTTACCTGGTCGTAGTTGGATTGATGCTATACACGCAATTGTTTCTACTATATTCCATGTGATACATTTCCATCACCAAGGTAAATTTTTTACGGTAGATCAACTCACATTTTTTAGTTTTGATTCGCGCACTAGTAATGTTACATTCATAGAAAAAACACCTCTTGTTTACGAGAATGTCGGTGTGGGTCTTTTGAAAGATTCATCATTAATGGGAACTTTCCCCATTCCACCACCTGATGTTCCTTCTCTTCTTATCGCTTCTATTAACATGATTTCAACCAGTGTTGGTGAAATCCATGAGTCATATGACCCTTGGATAGTACCTATCTTGGAAGAATGTCCTTGTTATGGCGACCAAATTCCACTAAGTTCGGTTGAATTGGCTTATCAGGCTATTCAATCGACATATCCTTCTCCTCACTCTCCCTTTGATATGTCTCCTAATCCATTTCACACGATATTTCACACCGATTAAACAATCATGGAAGTTATTTCTATGGAAGACACACCATGGGATGATGGACATCATCATTCTATCCTCTTCCTTGAACCTGAGACTATCGAGAGTTACCGATGAATTTCAAATCCTTCCGTCATTATTAATCTCCCCCCAGTTTTTGAACCAACACATGATGTTTTGTATGAAGGAAAAATGGGAAATATTTCACCCACTATCCCCCTAGATATTTCGATTAAGCCTGGAATTGTGGAAAATGTTCACATAGGTGCCTCATGTTCTCCCAATGAGATTCAAACTTACAAGGCCCTTTTCCAAGAATTTTGTTATGTATTTGCATGGAGTTACGAAGAGATGTTTGGAATTGACCTAGATATCGTTGTACATGAAATTAAGACATACCCTGACTCTAAGCCCATTCGACAACGACTTCGCCCAGTTCATCCACGAAAAGTCGCTGCAATCAAAATTGAAGTTGAGAAAATTCTTAAAGATGGTTTTGCCTACCCTGTAGCATTGACTGATTGGGTTTCCAATCTTGTTCCGGTCACGAAGAAACAAGGAACGATCCGTGTGTGTGTTGATTATAGGTATATTAACAAGGATTTCCCTAAAGATAATTATCCAACCCCTTTCGTCGACTAGATCGTTGATGACTGTGCCAGAAGTGAAATATTCTCTCTGATGGATGGATTTTACGGCTATAATCAAATAAATGTTTTACCCATGGATCAACACAAAACCACCTTTATTTTTCCTTGGGGTACCTTCACGTACCATAAACTCCCTTTCGGTCTCAAGAATGTTGGTGCAAATTTTCAAAGAGCTATGTCTTATGCCTTTCACAATATAAATCATATTGTACAACCTTATCTTGATGACCAATGCATTCCATGCATCATCAACATCACCTGACACACTTAAGAGCTATTTTCCTCTGGTATTGGTATTACCATATACGATTGAATCCGCATAAATGGATGACTTCTAGGATTTATTGCTTCCACGCATGGGATTGAGTGGATCCGTTGAAGGTTGAAGCCATCGAAAATTTTCCTCCTCCTTCTACCTTACGCCAACTCCAAAGTTTGCAAGGGAAGGCAAACTTTCTACGACGATTCAATCCTAACTATGACAAACTAACGAAAGGTTTTAATTGAATTCTTAAGAAGGGTCATGATTTTTTGTGGGATGACACCGCTAACAAAGCATTTGACACTTTGAAACTTGCATTAACACACACACACCACTATTCTATCCCCCAAATTACAGTCGAGATTTCTTCCTATTTTTGGCTTCTTCAGATCACACCATCGCCATGGTTCTGGTCCAATAGGATGATTCGCAAGAAGAATATGTCATTTACTATTTACGTCAGAGTCTTACGACCACCGAAATCAAATACATGCATGTGGATAAATTGGCCTTGGCAGTTGTTCTAGTTTTTCATCATTTTCATCACTATATCTTGTTGCGCAAAACTACGATTATTTCTGATTGCAACCCTATGCAACATATTCTTACACAAAACTTTCTAGGGGGTAAATACTCCAAATGGATTGTGATTATCTGGGAGTTTGATTTGGAGTTTGAGAAAGCCAAGTCAAAGAAATCTTTGGTCTTTGTTGAGTTGATATGTGACCTTCCCTCCGCTGATACATAAAATATGGTAGAAGATTCTTTTCTTGATGAATCTCTCTTTCTGATCAGTTCAGACGATATATGGTATGGAGACATCATCATCTATCTCCAAACCCAAACTTCCAAGCTTGATGTATCTCGTGTATATCGTAGTCATATTAGGTATCAATCCTATCAATATATTATCCTTGGTGATACCCTTTACCATCGTGGTATTGACTCTGTGTTTGGACGATGTTTGACATATGATGAAGCTGAGAAATTGCTAAATGATTGTCATTCTAGAGCATATGGTGGTCATATGTCTGGGTATTCCACTGCCCAAAAGATCCTATGAGCTGGTTACTTTTGGCCTTCACTTTTTAAGGATTGCATTCTCGCAGTTCAAAAATGCCATGCTTGTCAAACCTACAGTAATAAGATTCGATATTATCCTGATCCTCTCTATCATGTAGTTTCCATTGGTCCATTTTCTAAATGGGGAATTGAATTCATGACATATAACCCTCACTCAGTTGGGGGGCATGGATACATCATTGTAGATGTAGATTATTTCACTAAGTGGGTCGAGGCGATGCCTACATTTGATAACACTGGAAAAACTACAACACTTTTCATATTCAATCATATCTTCACTAGGTTTGGTGTCCCTCAAGCCATCATCACCGACCGTGTCACCCATTTTCGCAATTTTATGATGTTTGATCTTATCGATAAGTTGGGTTTATGACATAAAAACTCAACCCCTTATTATTCACAGGCCAATGGCCAATTTGAAGCAATCAACAAAGTTTTAGCCACTATGCTTCGATGGATTGTAGGGATTCATAAGTCAAGTTGGCATACAATGATTTTTTCATCATTATGGGCCTATTGGATGTCAGTTAAATTTGCTACGAGTTTCATGCCTTTCCAATTAGTGTATGTGGTATCGAAGTTGTCTTGCCGATTGAAAGTGAAATTTCGTCTTTGAAGCTAGTTGTCGAACTTCTCCCTAACACCACAGCTGAAGAAGAATGTTTTTTGTATCTAATGCAGTTAGATGAGACTCGTTGTGATGTTGCGTTAGTAATAGAAACCCAGAAGAAACAATTTAAGGATCAATACGACAAACATGTTAAACCTCATGTTTTTTTTAAGATGATTTGGTTCTCCTTTATGACCAAGATCATGACTTGTTGGGGGCAGGTAAATTCGATCCCATGTGGCATGGTCCTTATATCGTTAAACGAGTATTAGAGAAAGGGCTTACGAGTTGGTTGATTATGATGGAATTCCTTTGGGTGAACCCATAAATGGGATTTACCTAAAGAAGTATTATTCTTAAAATGTTTTGCATGAGTGCCTTTTACTTTAATGTATCATACTCTAGTGTGCTTTTTTTCATTTCTTTTTCTACCCTCAAACTCCTTACCTTGCCTTGTGCTTGGTCTCTAGATGTCAGCGTTCTTGCTACCTTATATTCTCTTTGTTGATGGTGCTAGTCGCAATACTCAAAATCTCGTATCTGCTGCATAGGAAATCTATGCACCCACAGGCGTTATCCTTGCTTCAACATAGATTATCCTTACAAATTTGACAAGTAATTTTTGATATGCCAACATATACTCACAACCCTTAATTAACCCAATGTCAATCATAGCCTTCATCACTAAGAAGAGAGGGAGATGACCAAAATCTTCCACATCAAGATCCTAATTATACCGTATTGGGTATGTAGAGGACCCATGGATTCAGTGACACTACTTCAACTAGAAGCAAGGGCAGAGTGTACAGGAGTACACCATCGAGTTCAAAAAGATAGCCATATTGATGGGTATCTCTCCCAAGAACCCATGTTTACTCATCGAGTATATGGGGGATATACATAGCCATCTACGAACGCAAGTGATGTTTTTCAAGCTAAATACAGTGGATGATGCATGTGTACATGTACAATATATCTAAAACATAGGCCACTAGAAAGGGCATCCAAGCGGTTCCAAGCAGAAAGATAACTAAGAATATTCCAAGGAACAGAATAAGAAGTGAAAAGGGGGGAAGGATAAGAAAATGATAGCCACTTCACATCAATGCAAGGATCCTAGAAACCATTGTAGCCATTGAAATATTAATGGGAACACTAAGGAAAAGTGTTGGAAACTAAATCTATATTTGAACTTGAAGAAACACAAGAAGGATGCAAAGAAAAAATAATCTTCTAGCTATGGATTCGAGTAATCATGTTGAAAGCACCTTCGATGTGGATGAGAAGATTATCTGTACATCAATGTAGAAGGAGGTAAATCTAAGTAGCCTTCATCACTAGGAAGAGAGGGATATGACCAAACTCTTCCACATCAAGATCCAAGTCAAGAAGACTAATATAGAGGCCCTGCTCGACTATGGTTCATAGGATAATTTTATAAAAACAGATCTGGTCAACAAGATTAGATTATATTTTTGCGATCATCTTATCCATATCTATTAGGATGGGTAAACAAGGATGTAGAGATCAAGGTAATAAAATAGTGTAAGATGAAACTTGTTGTAAGTGTTGATTTTATTGATGAAGTGGAATTGTATGTAGTACCCCTTGACGTATTTGGAGTAGTGTTTGGATTCCCCTACATGTATATGAGGGATGCAATATTCATGTGGAGAGCTAACCAATACTGACTAATCAAGTATGGGAAGTCCTACACAATCAATGCACACAAAGTTAAATCGAAGTTCTCATTGGTAAGTGCCAACCAAGCTAGTCAATTGGGTTTAGCCTGAGTAGTTTGTGTTGAGGGGTGTTTCCCCCCCACCCAGGTTTAATTCTCGCAAGTGATATGTTGAGCTCTTAAATGAGAAACGCATAAAAAAATCCTAAGATTTCTACAAATTATGCTTCACCCTGGGTACCATCCTCGAAATGAGTTGAAGTGCCCAGTGGGTTTCCCCAGGCTCTATTTCGAGTAAAAAAAAGTGACAATCAAGCCAAGAAGTTGATTAGTTCTAGTAAGAAATATGTTTTGCTTTTATTAAGATAAGATCAGTCTGGTGATGAGTCGATAAGAGTAAAGGAATCCCTAGAAGGGTGTAGTAAAGAGTAGAAACATCAATTGGAGGAGTTTTTACAGGCATACAAAGGGGCGTCCCAAAAGCCTAAAATGATACCACCCAAGAGGGAAGTGGAGCACAAAATACAATTATTTCTTAACTCCCCATTTTTTAATATTGGGATGTATAGACAATTTTTTTGGAAGCAAATGAAGTGAAGCATAAGTTGCAACAACTCTTGGAGAAGGGTTTGATTTGACCAAGCACCTCACCTTGTGGGCCACCTATCATAATTTTACCAAAGAAGGATGGGACTTGGCAAATATATATTGACTACAGTGCATTGAACAAGATTACACTAAAAAATCGATACTTTCTTCCTAGGATAGATGATCTGCTAGATCAGTTTTAGCATGCAAAATATTTCACCAAGTTGGATATCAAATTGGGATATCACCAGGCACAATTCAAGGAAGAAGACACCTGGAAGACTACCTTCAAGACAAGGCAAGGTTTGTAAGGATGGTTGGTCATGCCATTTGGTTTATGTAATACACCAATGACATTTACGAGTCTGATGAATGATGCATTACACTCATATTAGATTCATTTTTTATATTCCAATTGGATGATATGTTGGTTTATAATGCTACTTGGGAGGAGCACATGTCAAATGTCATGTAGGTGTTAGAGACTTTGAAGAAACACCTACCATTGGATAATATCAAGAAATGTGAGTTTTCTCAACAATCATTGGTGTATTTGGGGTATGTGACTGGTGGAGGGGAGCTCAATATAGATCCCCCAAATACGGAGGCCATCATGAAATGTTCGGTTGCTACAAATGTCACTAAAGTTAAGATTTTTGTTGGGGAAACATATTACTTGCAAAAGGATTTCGAGTGGTAAGATTTTCCAGTGGAGGAAGAACCGGGATAAGGATTTCGATGAGATGAAAATAAATAGCAGTCAAGCACCCATTCTCATATTACCAAACTTGCATAATCCTTTCGAAGTGGAGACAGATGCAAGTGTGTATGCATTGGTTCAAGCTGTCAAGAAGTGGAAGCACTATCTTTTGGGAAAGGAGACCATCATCCACACAGATCGTCACCCGCTACAGTATTTGTAGGCCCAGAGTAAGATACAACAAACCAGACATTACAAGTGGATGGGGTTTTTACAACAATTTCATCTAGTCATCGAGGATAAGAATGGCAACAAAAACAAGTTGGAAAACATGCTTTCAAGGCCACCCACATCCAGGGATGATTTTAAGGATGGAATTTTTTTTTAATGTAGAAACCTTGGTGAGTCTTACTAATCCTTCATATGCCAACTATAAAATGTTTGGTGATATTTTTGTAAAAATATTCAAATTTCTAAGGATTTTATATAGTTTGTAGAATTTTTTGGTGATTTTTAAGGTAAAATAATTTTATCCTATGGAATTTGGGCGAATCATTTTTAGAATAGAGAATCATTTTTTGGGAAAACCTTGAAAAAATAGCCCATGAACAAAATTTATCCCCTAATATCATCCATGCCCACATCCAAGATTACAACTTTGGTAACTTTGATGCACATGGAACCTTTTACCCATGATGCATACAAAGAGGTGTACACAAAAGATGAGGAATTCAAGGAGGTGTTTCAATAACTACATGTCCAAATTCATATGGAATAAGTTGATGACAAGGATGACTATCATTTCCATAATGGGTTACTCTAAAAGATCGACCAGTTCTGTGTCCCTAAAGGTGAACGGATGTAGCTTATTAGAGAGGCTCACACCTCCAAGGTTGCAGGACATTTTGATGTTCGGAGGACAATTGCTAACTTACATAGATATGTGTATGGGCTTGAATGCAAGAATATGTGGCACAATATATTCGAGGATGTATACTTTGTTGTATCAACAAGCCTAATAACACGATCAAGGCATATACCATCCCTTAATTGTACCCACTCGAGATTGTGAAACCATTTCCAAGGATTTTATGGGAGGTTTACAACCAACTAGGAAGGGGAATGACTATATATTTGTAGTAGTTGACAGGTTCAACAAGATGTGCATTCTCATTCCTTGTAAAAATACCATCAAAGGACAAGGAGCAACAAACATGTTCTTTGAACAGGATTGGGTTCACTTTGGGATATCGAGGATCATTATCTTAGACAGGGATACCTTATTTCTTAGTACATTTTGGACTACATTGTGGGAGAATATGGACACTAAATTGAAGATATCTACAACATTCCATCCACAGAAAGATGGGTAGATAGAAGTAGTCAACAAGATTTTGGTGCAGATTTTGAGGGGTTACAATTAGAAGCATTTGAAGACCTGGGATGAAAATATGATCTACAAACAACACTCTTACAATAGATAAGTCCACACTTCTACTGGTAAGTCACCTTTTGAATCTTGATTTGGATATTTTCTACCTTCATCCTTGGATGTTGTATATGGATAGCAAGGAGGAGTGACGAAGGAACTCACAGGAGATGCATTGAGAGCATACAATTTTGTTGAGAAGATTAGGAAAATAATTTGAAAGTACAAGAGATGTTGAAGAAGTCACGAGAAAAATACAAGGCTAGCCATGATCAACACATAATAGAGAAGTCATTCCAACTGGTAGATAGAGTAGTTACAATTGAATAAGGAAAGACTACATGGTCCTAGTAAGAAGATCAAGTCTTTGCGGCATGGACCTTTTGAGATATTGGAGAAGGTGGGAGATAATGCATATGGACTCAATATATCCCCATACACATACATTTACTCAGTAGTTAATGTGGAGAATCTCAAACTCTATAACGAGCCTTCTATGTTGGATTAGAAGGAGGAGTAGGTCATACCTTCCATACAGGACTTATCACTAGATGCTCAAGCAGAGTTGAAAGAGGACATAGTTTTGTAGAAGCAATCCAAAACTACAAGACAAGGGAAACATGGCCTTTGGTAGATTGGGTTGAAAGGACAACTTCCAGGTAAAGCAAAGTGGTACTCCAAGGAGAAGGTAGAGGAAAAATTTCGTCACCTCATCTAGTAAATATGTTGGGGACCAAAATCCTCCCTAAATGGGGAGGTATAATCTGAATTGGATCATTATATTATTTTTCATCTATCTCGATGCTTTCAGTGTGGAAAAAAATTGGAGGAATTAGCTTGGAGGGTCATTTTAATGGTAGGTCCTAGTTTGAAATATTGAAGTTTGAAACCTTTCGGAGCCATTTTGAGGCATAAACAAACTTTTTTGGGGGTCAAAAGTTTCTCAAAAGTTGACACTATTCTACACATCAATACCTTTTGAAATGGTGCAAATATTGTGTCAATCAAAGATCGCATGCAAAATTTATGCCTCACACAAGTTGACCTACCGTGCTGACCACCATGGTACGAGTGGATGCCACATCAACCCCATTACTCACGCATATGGGGTTAGTCACATATGAACTTTCAAGAAGATTATAGAAGGTCCAAAACCGTATCACAATTTAGGGTTGAGGAAGTCAAAACCATACCCCTATATGGCTATCGAGTGATGTTAAATACCAAGCCACTAGGAGAAGAAGGGGTTCCATTATTTAGTATTATATTTGTTCCATAGTGGTGTAACATTCCCTATATTAACTAGGGAAAATTACTTGCAAAATACACATAGAAACAAAAAAAAATGTGCTAACTCGTTTACTATAGCTTACTAGCTATGATTTATACACATTTTTAACTAGATTTTGCTACCCATAATTAAATGCATATACAACACTCTAAATGACCATGAATGCAACTAATAACTCATTCACAAAAACAAATAACCCATTCACAACAAAAAATAACCCATTCACAACAACAAATAACCCATTCACATACACAGAATTAAACACAACAATTAAACTCATGAAATAACTTAGAAATAGATAAACACTTATCTTTTAAAACACTTGTGCAACCAACTTCTTGTAAAGGACGTTCCACCCAACCATAAACTAGTTGTTCTAAATATCAACAACAAGTCACCCCCAAGCTGGGGCTAGGAATCTAGAAGAGAAGTGTGTCTCTCACAATTCACTCACTGCTCACTATCACACAACCCATTAGTTTTCCTACAACTATTCCAAATTTTTTCCATCTCTCTTTATCTTGACCTTCCCAACCCGAGGAATGTACCCCTTCACTACTCTCAGTCAATCGGGCATCCCATTTGTTTATCGGGGTATCTTTGGCTCAGGTAACTAGGAATATCTCTGTTGGGAACTTACTGCCAGGAAAAATACTAGCAACCAACAACAAAGACTTGTTGTTACAATGCAACTCACTCAAGATTTCACTCTTCAAGATGACAACCCGACTCTTAAATTTCTAGCTCCAAAACGGTCCAAAAATTCTCCAGCATGCTCTTGGATTCACCCAGCCTTATTTCTCTAGCTCTGGTGCTCTCTTTTCTTGCTCTCTTCTTGATTTTCATGCCAAAAATTAAGGTGAAAAACTGCCTAATCCCCCCATAGGAATTTTCTCTATTTTTTGAAGACAATTGATTACTCACTTTGCCCAATGTTGATTGCTTCATCCCTATGCTTTCAAATAACTATTGGATGTGACTATCACACCCACTCTCTTACATTAGTTTAATGATTGGGTTCTCATACACTCAAATAGAAAATATAAGTATTCCCCAAATGAGAATAAAATTTAGAAAATTAGGTTTGGATTAATAACCATAATTGATTTCCCCCCTTGGACCCCTCTTAGGATCCCATATACATTCCCCTCTCTTGTGGATTAATTAACCCCCATCTATGTCCATATTCCCAGCAGCTGGTATCACATTATATTTATTAAAATCAGAAAATACATTTCGCATATTACATCATTTGGTCATAACCACATTCATATCTACATTATGCATTAATTAAACTGAGGATTATAGTGGGGATGTTACAAGTGGTATTTTGAGAACATAATAGAGGAGGAGATATTTTTTAGTAGCCATGCATGCCACGGTTTCAAAGGTAACTTCACAAAGAGTGCCTATTTCTTTGTACTTTCATTTGAAGAAAAGAGAGTAGAGCGACCTCACCTTCTAGCTGAGTTTTCACCCATATTGGTTTTCCCAGGTTATATATCGTGTTTATTTGTGGATGGTGTGTAAGTATTTATTTATGTTCTCTATTTTACACATTTCAACTATTACATACATTTTAAGCATAAAACCAATAATTAAAGAATCTAAGATCGAAAGGAAATTAACCTTCACAGTAAAGATTTTGGTATTTTATTAGAGATGTTGTGACAAGTTGTCCAATGGAATATAAATGACAATTTACAAATCATAGACACACAATGACAACTTGTACATTCATTCAAGGATTCCATATTGTCAACTCATGTGATTTACAAGACAATTTAGACAGTTGAACCAACACCTCAACACATCACCTAGCCACTTCCCCAACACTTGTTTGACCATATGGACACCTTTCTCTTCAGTCCAAACACAACACTAAAAATATACCATTTTGCTACTAAACATATGCTCGACTGTACTAGAAGGCCTTTCCTTTCTCTGGTCAATAGTCCCTCGGGAAACCCTTCCTCCTTTTATGGTGTTCTTAGTGGTACCAAGAAGGTAACAATCTCGACATCAACACAAGTAGGACGACCATTAGATACTTGTGCAACTATGTATCCTTTCCCGAGTCACACATGATTATCTCACGTGTTATCCATTCCAAAAAATGATTATAGATACTCATTCACTCTTATTATTACTACTTAACCAACTCAACATAACATGTTTTTTTTCCACAAGAACTGGTGGATTTTTATCCAATAAAGGGTGTGACCGAGACTGCAAAGTACAAAAAGAAACAACTAGAAAAAGATTACAAAAGTATGGTTTATCCACCACATCATTCATCCACCTATCTATAACATAGCTTCTATTACTCCATGGCCTAAAATTACTGCAATTTTGAATGGAGGAAATTCTATAGAAAATATTGTTGATATATAAAGAAAAACAAAACATAGCTCGTTTGTAGGAGTTCTATCATTTGGAACATCATCTTCTTCTTCGATAGATGCAGCTGGGGCATTTAGATCCTGGAGACACAACCCTCTTGGTTGAGATAACCATGGCTAAACATGAACCCAAATTCGATGGAGAATCCCGAAGTTGAATATCCTCCACCTGAGTCCTTAGCGCTGCCACTTCATCTTGAATCTGATTCACCATCTCTTGATGCTATATAAGGGTATTCATTACAAAATAAATCATTGAATTGAACACATTTATCGAGATAATCATCCTTTTGTGATCCAAAATCTCCTTGGCCTCCATTGACTTGTTATTGCGCACGATGAGCACTAGCCATGACTTCCAGGTTGTCAGGATTCACCCACATTTAAAATCCACCAGAGACCACTAGTTTCTCTCCCATCTAGAGTCTCAAACCCTTCCCATAATACAAGTAGATCGAAAATCCCTCCAGGATCAGGGGGAAATAATGAAAATTTAAATAGTGAGAATACCTAGACGACTGCAGAGAGGTTAAATTAAAAGCAACTACACAACAACATATCCCCGACACGCTCAACGATCACCCAACTATCCATCGACTCACATCCAGATTGATTACAAACCTACCAACTGTGCCAATTCATTATTGTACATGAATTACCAATATTTTTTGAAGCTCCAAGCCATGCAACCATTAAATTCCCATACGAAAACCCAAGCGATCTGACGAAATTTCAGCATTCCTCCTCGCTAGCCTATACCTTACCTCCTCCTCCACTTTTGGCCATGATGAAAACCTTCAATTCAGATGACATATCCCACATGTGAGGATCTATGGTCCTTTCCCATTGTACCTTCCCCATCCACTATATCCAGGACACACAAACTAGAATTCAACTCAGCCTCCACGACTTCATCATCTAACAACACCCACAAAAGACCTAGAGGAGACACCTCAAACTGCATATAATGGCATGAGGTTCATACCCCTGCAAGCCCCACCACTTGTCCAAGGGATATATTATGGGGGGGGAGGAATACTTACCACCCTAATGATCCACAAGGAACCAGGGGCCAATCTGATAACTTTGTTAGCCATTTCATCAACAAAGGTATTGTTTTCTCTAGGAACATGAAAGAACTTGATGGAGAGAGAGGATACATTAAGTATAATGCGTCTGATGATGAATTGTAGGCCGACATACTTTGGATTTGATCTTATTGCAATTATCTTATATTATTTTTTGAGTCCCCAACAATGATCAGCTAAGAGATTTGATGATTTATGACGATCTCAATCCCTTGAAGGACCGCATATGCCTTAGCTTTGTTGTTCAAGGATATCCCAAGGTTCCAATAGAATTCATGTTCTTGTTTTTCTCTGGGGCCAAAAAGCACCTCCAACGCACTTGCCTCCTTTGTGTTTCCCTTAGAAACCCCATCGAAATAGAGAGTGTATCCCAACTGAGATTTTAAACAATTTTGAGACTCATAAGGTGAAATTCGAAGTTTCCAAAATGATATTTGATTGATATTGTTTCCAATAGAAAACTTTAAGTTTAATTTACTCATCCATACCTCCTCCTAAGGATCTAAATTTTGTGGGGCCTCTTTTCTGATCCTCCAAAAGTTAAGAAATTCAAACATCTATCTAAGAGAAAGTAGCCACTGAGTTCTTGAACATGACTTGATTTCTTGCTAACCACAATTGCCAACATGTGTATTTTGGAGATGCCATCCAAGATATTTTAAAGATAGGTTTGGACCTAAAATATCCATGATAAAAGGAGCTCCATTTTCCCAAAAGAGGCTTGAGTGAGGAAGGCCATGAGACTCAATGGAGCAATTCTGAGTATACGATCTACCAAACCTTCTTGGAGAACTCACATTCCAGGATTAAATACATGATAGTTTCATAATTTACCAACACAGGGCATAACGAAATGGGCCCAAGAATCCTCTTTTACATAGATTCTCCCAAGTGCGGATTTTTTCATGCACCAAGGTCCAACAAAAGATGTTAACTTCTGGGAGCCCATCATTATGCCAAATATTGATCTAAACATTCAATCTCTCATGAAGGTTGCTTTGATGAAACTCAACATAACATATTATCATATGAATGAATTAATACATTTAAACAATATTTACATGTCCAAGGTTTCTTGCCTTGACCATGTTACCACCCACAACTAGGGGTAACTAAGGAGATGATGTCTTGAGGTCCGCATGTTGAAGACAAGGAGTGCCAAGAGCCAGATGACCAATTGAGCCCACATTGAGTAGACATGGCCCATCCTCTCCACCACATATCACCACTCATCATTTGTAGCATAACAACGTCTGCCATGCCAGTTTGGTCTCCATAGCACAATAGGTATTGCTTCATGAGGTAACAAGTTTGGTCTCATGGTAAGTGTCACATTAATAATTGAAGGATTTGAACATGTGGCAAAGAGTCCTTTCTTTATTATGAAAACATTTTCTTGGAAATTATACATTTTGCCTCACTTCACCTTGGTGGTTGACATGGTTTCTTAGTAAGTGGGTCACCCTCGAGAAAAGGGTTGCTACTGGGTATTTCCTTGAAGGGTCATCATACCATTCCCATCCATACTTACCACTTTCCACACTTCATCCTCTCTATTTCCTCACCTTTTGTTTTTTTGGGCTCATTTACCCCAAGAAGGGATTGTACCTCATTTCTTGGGAAGAAGGCGATGAAGGCCCATAGGTGTTGCAGATGGAAAGAGTTGAAATCCATAAAATATCCCTCTATATCTTGGGCCTAAGGTACCGAGAGAAACAAAAATAGTCTCCATAAAAAAATCAAGGACCTTTCAAAAAATTAAAACACATAATTAATAAATGTCTCGATTGTTGGGGGAATGCATTTGCAGTGTCTTTTAATTTTCAGTGCATATGGAACTCAATGTGTTCCTAACTTCAAGTGGAATTGTGGTTCTCTTTACTTTCCATTTCACATAACAGTCAATGTTTGGACCATAATAAATTAATGGCAAATAAAAGAGCTTGGAAAAAGGTTTCATTGAAAATGAGGGATGCATCACACCCTCCAAAAATGTACCCATAAATGAGACAATATGATCCCTTGATATGTCAAGAACCCCATGCCCAAAATTCATACCCCCATCCAAGCCATACTCCTTAGAGAGGGTCTTCTTGGGAAACATTCCTTGGCTTTGAGATTGATCTACCCAATAGGGAACCATGACAACCCTCCCATACTTAAATTTGTAAAATTTTATAAGGAATTCGAGCATTTGTTTAGTTTGAAAAGGGGGGATTTAGTGCACATGTTTGGATAGTTCTTTTATTAAATGTGGATTACTTGGAATGATACATGTTACCTGTGGACCCTTGGAGGGCGTACTTTTTTGTATTTGTAGGACCTTTCCAAGTGAAATCTATCCATGGAGGAATTATGCCATTTTGACCTTCATGGGGGTTGAAAACCCTAAGGATGGACGTTGTACCTCACAGGATGGGTAGAGAACCCTGGAGCCTTTGTGTGCAAAGGATAGAGGGTGTTTCCTTTGGAGAAATTTTGACAACATTCGAGGATGACATCATAGCCCTTTCCACCTAGACGTTGTCCTTTGGATGCATATGACGTCACCTTCTAAGCCCTTGACATCATTTTGAGGCTAGGGTTTGGTGTGATTGATGCTTCCGGAGGTGATGTGATGTGGTTTCAAAAAAGAATATGCATGACATGACACTCTAGCACATGAGAGATTGACACATGGCCTTTGGAGGCCCAATGATATATATTTTGAGGCTTAATGTATCACTTTTAGGCCTCGTGTCACCCTTCTAAGGCAAGACATCACCCCTTTTAGCATTTTACTTTATTTAAATTTTATTTTTGTAAGTTGTAAGGGTAAATAAATGGGGTTGACCCTCTTTTTATTTTTAGTTGACAATTCTATGTGGACAAATTGGTTTAGATGGCCTCATATAAATATAGGCCATCTCTTTTTCATTTGGAGAACTCATAACTTAAGCATTACATACTCTTGGACTGAAATTTCACCCCCCCCCTTGAGAAATTCACTATCTCTTGTCTCTTTTACAAAATGGATGCTTTACTTGTCTATTGGTGGAAGAAAGGATAGTGACTTCTCTTCAATGCTTGTCTTCTCAATTTGGTGGAATATCTTTTACAACTAAGGGTTTTGCATGCTATCTCTTGGATTAGGTAAGGAATTTCGACAATTTTGTGTGCTTCTTCTTGATTTCAAGGTTATTTTGTCAAACCCTTGGAGGAGTATAAGGGAATACACCCTCCATCAAGGAATTTCCTTTTATTTTTATTGAAAAGGCTTAAGGATTGCTACAAGGAGTAAAAAGGATTACACCATTGTAGCAACACCTTTCTAAGGTTTATCTTCTCTAGGGAGTGAAAGGGCTTATACCCCTAGAAGATTGCTAAACACTAGCTCAAAGCAAGAGACTCCATTACCCAATAGATAAGACACTAATATTTGCATTAGAGATCAATGAATATTGTTGCATTGGTAAACGTGAATTTTGAGATTGTGAATTGTTCAAACTTGGAATTAAGTTTTCAATGCCATAAGCTATCTTGTGCCCTAAGGGCATACTATTTTTCTAAGTGATTGAGATGTTGTAATAAACACTAAGCTACAACCAATAGGGTTTCAACAAACTCACTTTATCTTACTCTTTTCCAATTTTTCTACTGCTAAAATTTACTTGTAAGCTGTGGCGTTTGATCTACTGCTTAAGAGCTATTGGTTGGCTATTGTTTTGGTTGGTCTAACATTGTTTTGTAGGTACAAAACCGTGGAAACCATTTACCAACTCCAAATACTCTTTCCCCAAGCCTCAAGTATCACTTTAACCTAACCTATAAGGGTGTCATTCTAGCTCCTTGCTTCTCCCATTGAAATCCCCCTAGGGTCACCCGGGAATCCTCCCTTGTGTTGGAATTGTCCTTCACTAAAGTGAGGGGGAAATTTATTGAGGTGACAAAAATAGATTTTCCCAATTTCTTCACACACTTTTGGTTTGGTTTGGGATTTTCCCAAACTACAATCTGTGCAATAAAAATTTTGGTGTCGTTTTCGGGGAGGATTTTGAATCCTTTCCAACCCATAACGACACTTGGAAAGTGTATCCCAAAACCTTTCCATTATATTTCCTGGAAAATGCATTTGAGGGAAGTTCCATTTTCCACTTTTGATGAGATTTTCATAAATTTAATTTGGCGACTCCACAACCTAAGAACCCATCTTTTTAAAAGACACTTCCCCAAGGAAGGTTGAAGCCTTCGAAGGTTAATCGAAGAAGGTCTCCTCATAATTATCCCGTTGTCAAAACCTTGTTTCAAGGTAAGCTTCTCCTCGCTCCAATGGATCATTCTTGGGTTGGTAATATTCAAAATCCATTAAATATGGCCACCATCCCTGGGTTTCCCAATACCATGCCTAAAGAGTCTCATAAGTGGCTGCCAAAATTCATTGGGAACAATGTTGTTACACATGAAGATAATCTTGACTCTATTGGTGTGGTCGTGGAAGGAAATGACATAGAACATGAAGATGTTGCAATGAAGCTACTAGCTATGTCTCTTGATGAATATGCTAAGAAGTGGTTTAAATGATTTCTCGACAATCACTTGCAAACTTATGAAGATTTTTCTAAGTTGTTCAAATGTAGATGGACAACAAAGAAGGACACTGAAATGTTGTTGACGCAATTCAACCAATTTAAGAAGAAAGAGAATGAAAGGGTGAAGGAATTTGATACTATATTTAACAACTTGTATGGTCAAATCCTGAATGACTTATGCCCAACAGAAGCAGTGGTTATCCTTCTTTACTTGAATCCTTTCAAAGGACAATTTGGTTTTATTCTGAAGGAAAAAGATGTTTGAAAATTTGGCAAAGGACAAAGATTACAATGCAAAGATTGAAGAACATATTATCATCTCAAAGATTGAGCCTTTTTAGTTACCTCGTGTCAAAGAAGAACCTAATACGAAGACTTCGTCTAGTAGTGTACAAGATCCAATCATGCCCTTGGCTCAAAAGTTTGATCAAATGAATGCTCGATTCATCCACAATCAAAATCAGATCATGAACAGGTTGACAACTTTGGAAATACATCGTTCTGCTCCAAGACCTTCTTTTATCAAACAACAGAGGAAAAACACAGGTTGGAAGGGAATGTCACCATAAGAGGAAAGGGCATTTGACACCTTGAATCCTATTGGAATGGTCAACATGGAGGGATCACCGTGGTGTTTTCCCTGCCAGGAACCTTATTCAAAAAATGAATGTCTGAGACAGATGAAAGAAGAAGAAGATCCAAGCACTATGGATAGGTTGAACTTCATTGATATGCTTTTCACTCTCCAAAATGATGAATGATTGACATCACTAAAGAACAACATGAGAAGATCAGGAAGAGGGAAACTAGACGAGCTCGGTTGGAAGTATTGAACCAAATCGATGAGGGTTTAAAGGAGAAGTTGAGAAAAAAGGAAATCTTGACATACTCGAGAAGAAATAAAGTGTGAGTCCCACTACTTCTAGCAACGAAGTAAGTACCTCTACCTCTAGTTCATAATCTGCTTCCACATCCTGCACCAATAGATGAAGATCTTCACTTGAATATAGATGTCTAGGTATGATTGGAAAGATATATATGTCGGTGCCTATAGTGGAGATGTGCAAGATTCCTTAGATGAGAAGAGAAGTTTTTAAGGCATTAAAAGTACAATATGAGGCAAGAGACCCTCTGATGATTTGAAATTCTATGTATCATGGGTGCCAGGGAGAAGATATTCCTCCTTTTTATCTTTCCTTAGGCATAAATGGTTTTCATTTGAATAATTATATGTTGGATTTTGGAGCCTCAACAAACATGATGTCTCTAAAGGTCATGATACAACTTGGTTTACGGAAAACTCACCCTTATGGAACATTTGTGGTAATGACTCAAAAATGGAGAAAGTGTATGGTCTCATAGAAGACGTGGATGTATATATTCAAGTTTTCCCCCACATCAGCCTCATCATGAATATAATTTTGATTTATGTACCTGACGCTTGGAGCATGCTCTTGTCAAGAAGTTGGTTCGCTACCTTAGGAGAGCTTCTAAGTTTGGAACTCATTCATGCCCATATCCCTATGGGGAATGAGAAATTTGAGATTTTATACAATCAACATGTTGCAAAGAATCATGTGGTTGATCCAAATAGCCTAGAATATTGGAGTGATTGTGAATATGATGTGGCTCCTCACGTCATTGGGTATGATCCTTGGGATTTTCCTTTTGCACAAGAGGATTGTATTGATACTCTATTACCGAAGACAAATAAGTATAAGGAGAATCTTGAAAAATACCAGGGAAAGGATCTGGGATCCATCAAGATACTCAAGAAGAATGAAGATAAGAAGGATCAAGAGAGAGAACAAGATATCAAAAGTGTAGTAAATGAAAATCCCACCATAGAGACTTACATTGAAGATATACCATATGTTGAGTTTGATGAAGGTATCCTTGCACTCATGTGGGATAAGAGGAAGGGAAAGCCCAAGTCTAACAAGAAGAGTGAAATTTTGTGGCTTGACCCTTATATCATCGAGAAGAAGTATGAGAAGGGTACTTACTATTTATCTTCCATGGACAGGAGGAAGATGCCATTGCCAGTTGATGGATCTATCCTCCAACCCTACGTTGACGGAACATGATCTCTATGGGCCCTGGGCCCCAAGTAAGTAGGTAGGTCATTTTGCATTTTGCATTGCATTTGTATCATATCTTTCATATTCATGTCATGGTAGAGTAATTGCATTTTCATTTCGTATTGCATTCTCTGCATTTTTGCATAGTAGTTATGATGCATTTGTTTGAGTCATTGCTTGTTAGTTAGAAGTTTTTGAAAAATGTTTTTTTTTTTTTAAGAAATAGTTGA
>JZKD02S0357337.1:13569-31374 GCA_000966675.3 Picea glauca | reverse complement strand
CTGCTGAGCCAAACTGCAAGGAATGGTATTTCCTTTTGAGAAAGTGAATTTGATTGTTAGTATGCACCATTCTGAAATTGTTGTGATGATGTTGTAAAGGTGCAATAAAATGTATATGCATGAGAACTAACAATTTGATTAGCTGAGGAATGATTGCAAGAAGGAGTCTTGGATATGGCAATGTTCTAAGCCCATAAGGAAGATCGATTTCCTACTGAGATAAAATGTTATGGGAAGGAAAGTCCCATAATTATGAAGTTGGTTCCTGTGTGGAACAAATATGAAAACAAATTGTGTAATAGGAAATCTGTAGGTGACAGATTTGCAATAGAATTATGAAAGTTAGAATTTATAATGATGTCTCACGAACCTCATGTACCTGTGATACAGGTGAGAAGAAAAGATTTGTCCTGAAAGGATAGATGAAGCCTGTCACAGCTGAAAACGATGAACATGGCTACTGTTGAGCCATGAGAACCCCGTGATAAGTGATGATCGCCAGACATACATTGTGTTGAGGTAACACAAGCCGGAGGGACGCCTCGGCAGAGCAAGTCTGAGGGACGCCTCGACTGTAAGACTCGATAGATTCTCTAAAATTTTCCTATGCGAGAAAACCTCAGCAGGGCAAGATGGATCGCCCAAGGGACTATATAACAGTGAAGGGGATGCCTGAGCCTGGGCCTGAAGGATGAGTGGCCGCAAGGAAGAGGAGATCTTATTAATTCTTGTAAACTATTGGGATCATGCACACATTGGGTAGTTTCCCGTGCAGAAAAACCTTGGAAAGGAAAATGAAATCATGATAGCTCTTATGAGCTATTGAATTGGAATCATGCACCCAATGGGTACGTCAAGGAAAGTGATGATCATGGATAACAAAACTACCATGTGGATACATATCCACAAACCACACAGATAAGTACTGTGCTAGAATATGAAATTTTCCTTTTGAATTTTGAACAACAGTAAGATTTTTTCGCACAAAATTGTGGTTAATATGCTTGTGTTCAAGAATTATTGAAGGCAGATGAAGAAGACTCAGATCCTGAAAAAGGACCTGACCGAGGATGAAGGTCAAGACTTCTGAAGTGGCCGAATGAGGAAGACATGATAGGTGTTTTGAGAAAGAACACCGAGGATGGTGTTCCTTTAAGGGGGATGGAATTGTAACACCATGTTTCCCCCAATTTGTAATTAATCATAAAATAGGAATTACCATGCTAATGCATGAGGACAATGTAAATGTATTATTGTTTGAGTTGCCAATAATTGACTGTGGGGGTGAAGCCTTGAAAGTACTGGCCATGATATCATTAGGGGAGAGAAATCAGTTAATGAGGCAAGGACCAGTGGTTGAACTACCAACCACCCCCATGAATGGGAGCATGGTCTAGCTGCAGCAAGTCATCCTAAAGTATTGCAGGTTCTGACAGACTAGGCGAACCCGAGCTTCCTTCTGAAAGAAGGTGACAATTATACACACGAAGGCAGCAAGAGAGGAGAGACACCAGACGAGAACGAGAGCTCTCAAGGGAGAGGCGTGAATCTCTCCAGTGAATCATGAACAAAAGGCCATGAGCTTGATGCTGAAGGGCATTTGAGAAACCTCGTCGAGGCCACAAGCGAGCGAGAAAGCTCCGAGTTGCAGAAAACAGGACTCGAACATAAACTGAAAATAGAGAGAGAACCCTTGAGAAGAGTGAGATTTCCCTGGTGATATCATGGCTTGGCACGGGGGTGGCCAGAGTGATAACATTTAATGCCTCTGAGCCTATGGTTGGGTGGAAGGACGAACACCCACAGTCAGTTGGTTGGTGGCAACCTATAATAAATAAGTGAATTCTGAACCTGTGTAATTTAGTTGTAACGGTGTATGAATTGGTATGTTGTGCTTGCTTTCAGGAATGTGAATGAATGCTTAATGGATATACTGTATCCCTTCTATTTTCTGTTGAGTCATATAATTAGGAAAGAAAGGAATTATAGGGTTCGAACATGACTTGTTCCTATAAATTCTGGAGTTTTGTAGTGTCTTAAGCTAAAGCCACGAACTGTGAGCTCGTCGATCTTAGGCGTAGTTGCATGTATGATGGTTTACTCACCTAGTCGTTATGAGTCCCTTGGAGGATGGAGTTCATTAAGTTCATGAGAGGTAGTGTCGATTATGTGCAGGCTCTCTGCAATCAAATAGAACCGCAGAACCCCTTGATGAAGGAGCGCAATAGTTGTGTTGAAGACTCTTCTAAGAGTCAAGTCCAAGAGAAAGAGCGCAACGCTCTCAAGTCTTTCCTGGTTGACGAAGTTCAGGAAGGATAACGAGTTTCAAACACCGAAAGAGAGTACCCTTTTTGTTTTCTAGATGAATGGATGAGATCCTTTCGGAGGATCTGAGGTCTGTCATGACCGCTAGATTGGAGGAAGGAACGTAGGTGTTAATGCCTCGACCCCTTTTTGGCCTTAACAAATAGCAAAGGAATCGGGACCGTAAATCCCAAGATCCAGGGGAGTTACCTGGACCATCCATTTGTAGAGGACACGTGGTTGTCGGTCGGCATTTCGGCGTTTCGGCACCCGGGAAACCCAAGGGTAAGATCCCTTGTCTTCGCAAGTCGCGAAAGCCCGGTATGCGAAACCCCGAATCAGTATAGAGTGAATAGGTTTCAGCGTTTCGACACCCGGGAAACCCAAGGGCAAGATCCCTCATTTTCACAAGTCGCAAAATCCCGGTGCCTAAAACCCCAACACGCTCTGTGGTAGAAAGGAGGAGTCCTGAAAAGGTCTAGACCATCCATCGGAGGAGACGCATGGTAAGTGGCCCAATTTCAGGGAAAACTCCAAAAGAATCTGGACCCTCAGATCCAAACCACTGGGGATCGTTGGATCTCATACAAGAACCCGTGTATCGAAATTCAGGGTTTGCAGAGAGAAGGGGACGATAGTTCATTGTTCCCTTGAGTCCCGAAAGTCGACGACTCGGGCGAACAGGTGGCACATCCCAGATGTAGGAGCCACGTGGATGACAAGTGGTACATCCCAGAATAAGGGTCACGTGGAGGTGACAGGTGGCGTGATCTCGTCATAGGGAAGGAGTCAACACCTTGTTGACCTATATCGTGTTTTGGGTTCGGCATTCCAAAAGGTAAGGAACATTTGCAATGGGAATTGTGAAGTCGCGAAACCCGAAAGAGATAGGTGCTGAGACTTGCGTCCTAGCCGGAGGTCACATGACACCAAGACAAGGGTGGAGCCGAGTACCTTAGCCCATTTCGGATTTCGGGGTTTGAAGAGTCAAAAGACTCAAATCTCTTGCTTTACAAACTCCCGGTTACCGAAATCCCAATATGGCCAGGACTGTCGGAGCAGGGGGAGACTCGCAGCCGTCGATCTCCTCGAAGGTGAGATTTCGGGTTTCGGGGTTTGCAGAGTTGAAACACTTGACGCACCTATATCGCTGAGTCGTGAAATGTGAAAAGGCGCCTAGTTTGTTTGGCCTATGGTCGTAACCAACGATCACATGAAGGTGGACAAGGGAAGAGCTAGCCTGCGCTAGGCCCCCGTAGGACTTCAGGGATTCTGTCCCTCGAGAAAAAGGAGAAAAATCTATTATGTTGTAGTGGGTATGTGACAATGATCATATTAACCAAGTCTATTATAGAGTTACAAATAAGATTTGGATGATGAAATTGATGAGGGATTTTGGTTGAGGTACATGTTGGGTACATGGTTGAGACAAGTAGTTGATGAGTTGGCACATACATGAGGTGTATAGTTGATGATGTTGGTACATCTTGATGAGCCATAGTTGATGAGTAGTTTATACATGATTGATACATACTTGGTACATGGTTGATGCACTTTTTATGGTATAGGTTGAAGTACAAGTTGATGCATGGTTCAGGTTGTTGGTACAAGTTATTTGGTGCAGGTTGATTGGTACATGTTTACAACAGTATATCTCACAGTGATAGTGTGACATTGGTGTTGACGATTAAAATTCCAATTTAGTTTTTGACCGCAAAGTATTGCTAAAGCCTATTATTATAAGCTAACAAGATAAATAATACTATTAGGTGGGACCCCTTTGTAGATTGGGAGATAATATCTAGTTCTTATTTTATGGTTGTGCCATTGTTTGACACTCCTTACATGGTTGATGAGATCTTGTTTTTATTGGCGATGGATACGGCTTATTATGGATTGGTTCTAATTGTGACCATTGGATGATGGATAAGGCATGTTATGTGTTTGTTTGTTTTTTTTCTGCTGCTCTAGGCTCAACTTTTATGGTACAATGACATATGTTATCCATTGTTATCATTGTTATCTGTTCTTGGATCCATTACTGGGACACCTGCACAAGAGACATGTTGGTAATAATATATAAGAGCAGTGGAAAAGAAATAAAAGCAATGTAACAAAATGCAAAGGGAAGGAATTAAACTGTGCTAATATACTACTCTACATGCATTGAAATTGAAATGATCATAGTTAATCCTAGCTAACAAGTTAATAGCTATGTGATTTGATTGAGTTATATGAAACATGGTTGATTTATGTTATGGCATAAGTTGGAAATGGATAAATGTGATATGGATCGCGCTATTGGAAATTAGTGGGTGATGGTTTCGATACATGGTTTAATTGAATGAGTTAATGGGAAGTTGGTTGATGTGTACTAAAGAATTAATTGATTGGGGGTGGAGGTGATGTGAATTTATTGCATGTCACCCTTACTCTTTCCACTGGCCACCACCCTAGTCGAGTTATTTTTCAACTATGTTTGTTGTGGTTAGGCTCTGAATTTCAAGCAGAGGAAGAACCGCTAGGCTAACTCGCATTTTTAAGGTGCTCTTGGTTACAGGTATGTCTTTTTTCCATCCATGAATTTGCTCTGGTTATGAAATAGATAGTGGCTCGATATGTATGGGTTTGTGCTTTCCTTAAGTCTGGCAACTATGTAATTTGGTGATATTCTTCTGGAATGGATGGTTGGTGTGGGTTTCATTACAGTAATGTTGGAGTCACAATTTTATTGATTATTCTGGGTGTTAGGAACCATGAAGGCCCTCTGTCATCCTTGTTGGTCTTGGTTAAAAGTTTTTTTATTCGGTCCAGATTGGTTGGCCATCTCAACACTTTCTTATCACCTTACCCAGTCGTTTTTTGTTATGGGGTTTACTAGGTTTGAAATTCCTTGTGTTATTGTGCTTTGCTTCACTTGGGTATAAGTTTGTTCGTGTTACTAATGTTGTGCAGTGGGTTGTGATGGTTGTTTTTCCAAAGGGCTTGCTTAAGGTAACTGTTATTCCTCGGCCCCGTCCTATCTCAGTATTCTCGGGTTGATTGGTAAAACCACGAGGGTTATACCTTGCATGTTCTAAGTGTTGTTACAGAACCAGAATGAATCCTTGCCCCTCTATTCGTAGTCTCTCCTATCACGAGAATTATCACCTTGTCTGCGAAGTTAATTGTGGCATACCCTGTGTGTGCACCATTGGTCTCAGAGGTTCTCACCCAATGATGGGAATCGACTCCATGTCTCCCTATGTTGGTCCACAGAGAAAACCCTTGATTTCTCAATCCCAGGTTTTGATAGAGGAAACTGTTATGCCCATCGAGTATATTGTTGGTTGTTATGAGTTATTGGTGTATTGTCAACAGTGTTTGATTTCTAACTCATCTATGTTGATTATGTTGACAATGGTGTTGGTTGGGTATTTAGTCACTACATTAGTTATTATGACAATCGAATTGAAAAACTCAGCATGGAAATTGGTTGATTGGGGAATTGGTTTGAATGCACAGTCGTTGTCTCTTACATTACAATTGTTGAATTGTTAACCCAACTTTAGTTTACAATTGATTAATGCACAATGATGCTTCGTGTGTGATGTGTGGGTATGTGTGTGGCGTTCCTACAGCATGTTAAGATGAGTTAATGATTGTTGTGACTATGTGTTTTAATTGCCAACTGGAATGTTACTATCATGGTTATTATGGCATGTCCATCCACTATATATGTTTTAGATATTATTTAATTGTGCCATCAAAGAGGGTCATAGGTTTTTTAATATGGCTTTGTTGCATTTTGATCGATGTATGTTATGAGATCAGGCATGTTGATGTTGCCTCGTTGT
The DNA here is from genome assembly GCA_000966675.3 of Picea glauca. Lineage (NCBI taxonomy): Eukaryota > Viridiplantae > Streptophyta > Pinopsida > Pinales > Pinaceae > Picea > Picea glauca. Next base: position 25,234 of record JZKD02S0357337.1, on the reverse strand, counting down.
ATTGGATTGATAGCCCAACACTATGGATGTTTAGATTCAGAATGATTGAACTTATACAGTCACATAAATTCTCTTGCGTTTTTGTTGGATGCCTGTGTATTCCACGGCATAGTATGTGTTGAATGGTGATGGTTGTCTGTGAGGTTAAATGGAAAGTCAAGATATTTGCATTTAAAATATTGATGGTTGTATTTGGTTGTTCGTTATGTGTATTGATAAATATCATGTTTCATAGCAGAGATAGGCACAAGATCTGTGACAGTATAATCTCATTACAATTCAATTATTAAATGAATTAGAGGACAAGATTGGGCATGATTTTTGTGTCTGTATTTAATGATTGAAATAATTTCTGGGCAGTGGTTGAAATAATTTGTGGGCAGTTGGCGTTGAACATAGTTGAAATAATTGACTGTGTATTCATTTGGGAATTGTTTTTAAATATTAAATGGATAAGTGAGATGAAACAGAGCTCCCCTACAGGTTGTTGTGGAATGCATAATGTCTTGTTTGATGACATTGTGTTAAATATTTGACTACGAACAGTGATCAAGTTAATGCATAGAATTGTTTGAACTATGCACAGCAGTTGTTTTTTGGGTCATAGTGTTCATTTGGTTGGTGTTATTGATCCGTGGGATCTTTTAATGACTATAGTTGAGTTTTAAATTTGCATGCGTTAATTATCCAATTGAGAAGCTTAGTGAAAGAATGAGGAAAGAAGAGGAATTATGACAGCCATATACACATATGCAGATCTGAAATGAAATAATAGACAACAAACCATAACACGAGAATTGATAACGGAGTTCGGCACAATGTTGCCTACGTCTCCGGGCCTTTGTCTCTGTGGGGGAGGCTTCTTTATTTCTGTTCAAAAGCTCAAAAGTACATTGCAGCAGTGCCAATTTGCTACAAGAATGATCTGGTCATGTTCTTCCAGATCTCTAGAACCCTGCAAAGAAAACGGCACGCAAAACGGACGTCCGGAGCTCCCAAAAATGGCCCGCAAGCGTCTGCTCCTCAATAGCTTCCCTGCATAAAAATGGCTCTGGCTTAGCTTCCCTTCAGCATAACTCTGCTCTGACTGTCCTTCGATGGCCTCAAATAGGCCTGGTTTTTATAGATCTGAATTTGGTTATCCATCCCCAACTTCCTCCCAAAATTTGGGCTCCAAAAATGCCCAATATCTCCCAAAAATGAATTAAATCCATTAATAATAGGCATAATATCAATGAAAATCAGAACTATAGCAAAAAAAACACAAAATTTTTATAATAATAGGCACACCCCCCTTCAACGCGCGCTCTGGGTCATATCGGTGCCTCCATGTGGCCAGGCTCCTCCGGGCGCGCTAACCCCCTTTTCCGGTTGGCTCCTGGTTTTCGGCGCATGGATAGAACCGTGGGCTTAACTGACTAACCCCCGCGCCCAAAATGGTGGATAGGCCTCTGGTCCTGTGGGATCCACCTGGGATCCGAGGGCTGGTCCCTATCGTGACCCCCGCTACGTTAAATCTTCGCGCCCCCGGTTATATGGGCGGTCACCATCGTGTGTTAGTGCCAAGGGCTGGGGCTAAGCCCCGGCCCTTTCCGCCTCCGAATAGAACTTTAACCAAACTCAAATAATTTTACTATCATATGACTATTAAGTCACACCCGTGGGGTGGGCGGTTAGCCCGGTACTGCCAGTCCATAGCTCGGAGGAGAGGTCGAGGGTTCAACCCCGGTGAAGACCATAAACTTTTACACCAACCACAGGGTGCCACATGGCAGCCCATGACTGGGCCACGTGGCACATCAACAACCAAACAAAAACTACCAAGTGTTGAATGATGACTCATCCATGTATCTGCCACATACCCTTCCACCTGTCACCGTACCTGCCCAGTCAGCCTGCTGATGTCACCCTGCCACGTCAACCTGTGCCACGTCTCACCCTTACAGTGGTGGCATGTGTCACCCTCTAACTGGTCCAATTGTCTGTCATACACCACATCACCTGCCACATGTCGTCTCAAAGAGCTACCATGTCATATGTACGGTCGTATGGCCTGTACAGTCAGCCTTCCACGTGGCACTGTACAGACTGTACAGTCACCCATTTTTTTTGCCTGTTTGGGTTTTCGGACAGAATGCGATATATTTCGCATACGAAGCCCATTTGATGAAGTAAATATATGGCCGGAATCAGGAAGACGAGACGGATGCAATGGCGCTAGTTTCGTCAGATTCCGAGCACTTTCATTTTTTAGCCTTTTTGAGCCCTGTCAGGCTTCTGGATCAGTTATTTCCTTTTACAAAATGGTTTTATGGATTACTTAATTAATTTTATGAACAATATCTACTCTCTTTCCCTATCATTATTTCTCTTTTCGCTATTTACAACCCCATCACCTTCCCGCATTCATTTTTCACTCCCTGTTCTAAAATTTAATTATAGTCAAGAACAGTTTTGTATTAAAGCAGTTTGAAGTCACATTTTCTTGGTTGGATCATAGTGATATTTTCTTTGGTTTGCATTACAGTTGATTGTTGTTGTCTTTGAGCAGTAACCATGTTTCTTTTCCCCCTCATTTTATCATTTTTCACTCAATACAAACCCCCCGTATATCCCAGAACCTTTTGTTCACCCCCTGCTCATCAACAACGGTTAAAAAATTTGTAAGGATTGGATTGCATGAGTCTGATATGTTGTTGAGCCAAAGTTTATTTCATATTTTTAAAGAGTTGTCATGTATGGTTGTTAAAAGGACTATTTTCTAATCAATCATGAATGAAGGAATGAGCTTTTTTAGCCGAGGTAGCCATGGCAGAGGAAACCGAGGGAGAGGTAATTGGAACAGAGGCCCAAGAATGCCAATTTTCTCCATACACTTTGATGTTGACTCACAAGAGTTAGGGCAGTTGTTTCAGGCTAGATTTTTCAATTGGATTGGGAAAGGGGTGGTCCAACCTAGGCCTAAAAGGCCTCCCTTCCAAGCTCCGCAAGCCCCTAGTATTCACATGCCCCCTCATGTCTCATTGCAACCTGAGGTTCCCGAAAAAGACGGATGGCAAGAGATTTTGCACCCAACAATCTCCCAACATCGTGGCTGGCCCAATTTGTCCTTACCTGCTCCCCCGCCTATTAACCAGATTTCCCAAGCTGCACCTATCCACTCACCATTTCAGTCCTCTCATGCTAGAAAAGGGTTGAAAATCGAGGCCCACCATGCCCTTGACAAAGGAAAATCCACTACTGCCCCTTCCTCGCCCTCCAATGGCTCTGATAAATATGTGTCTTCTCGGATGAATTTGAGGGATGATTGTTCTCACGTGATCAACGAGATTAGGCCTAAAGGCTCAGTGCAGCCAAAGGAAAATTTAGAAAAATCAAAGGGTGACATCAACAATCAAGCAAATATTGCATCTCAGAGTGGGAAATATGGTTTTTGAGTTTTTATGTTATTTATTGTTGATGACAGTTGACTTTAGAAGTTTTGGACAACATGTTTTCTTTGGATATATGAGTAATATATTTTTTGAAAATAATTTCAAATATCAATGAGCTAAATTGTCAAATGTTAATGTGATGATGGGAGACATGAGGAGGGGTTTTTTGCTTAATTAACTAGTTATGTTATGATTGTTAAGAAGCTAAAGGGATTCACAAGGGGTCCCACCTACTTGTTATTATTTATTTATAACCCTTTTTATGATTATTTATTTTCCCCCTAACTAAAAATTTGGTTGAGTCTTTAGTTAACTTAACTAATGAGGTAGTTCAACTACTTCAACCAATTCTAATTTGCTTAAAGGCAAAAGGAAAGGGAGGAACATGAGTAAGATAGAAGGAGAAGCATACTAAGGTATGATCTTTGAGTTTATGCTGAGATAGTTCAGTTTTCATTCATTCCTTAATTTGTCACGATCCTAATTATTTTTTATGATAGCAGGGTCTTATTGTAGACAACAAGATTCATGGTTGAATTACATCATTCAGACACTTGTTTTTCAGAGGTGTTGATCTATCTTTGATAGTCTGTGTAGACTTGTATGTTTGTGAATTAGTTTTCATGACTGATAAAGGCTATTGTGCAGAGTCGAGTGGGCAGTAATCTGTGGCAAGTTGGTCCACCTTTTAGAGTTCAGTTTTTTATTTTCTATCAGAGGTCCTTTTGTATGTTCCATCGGGGATGTCTATGTTTGACTTTGGTCCAAAATTTTGCATGAAATTTTGTAAAACGAATGACTCTTTGGTGAATTGGAATGAAATAAAGGATTGCTTTATGTCTCAGCTGTCTTGATTATCATCTTGGTGTCTTTACTTCTGTCTCTACATTTATTTCAACAATTGTTATATTCAGAAAATCATATTAAAATGAATTTTCCAGCAAGCTTTTAATTGTGAAAAGACTATCCTAAGCACTTGTAATCAATACATGTGAGTTAGGATTTTATTTTTGATGGCTATAAACATAGGGTGATATTCCTATATGTTTTGCTTTAGCCAAGCAGAATATGAAAATGCTTGAGTAAGATCATTTCATATATTTTCCTTAACATTTATTTGGCGACCATACTAGGGAGATCTTCGATATCTCTCTGGTTAATTTTTATACTCGATTTTCATCAATACATCATTTTTTCTGATATTGATTCTTTGACTGTTTTATTTCTTAATGACTGTGTCTGTTGCAAGGCATCCCAATATTGAGCCCAGTCTTCAATATCATACCAACATTGCTTTGAATCTGTTTAATATCATTTTAGACACTGCCAATACCTGTGTTGAGCTTAATCATTCATGGGCAAAAATTGAACGAGATATTAGTGCCCAAGAACGTTTGGAAGCCAGACGTAGACAACCTAGAAATCAACAGTAACCTTCTTGTTTCTTCAATTTTGGCCTTTCATTCATGTCCTTAGACTCTCATGCTTCTAGAATAAGAAGAGGCTTATCACCTGAAATTAATCCTATTGCTGAAATAGGAAGAAGGAACGTTGTGTTATCCACCCAACAAAGTGCTCTAATGAGAACTTTATATGATTCATCTAGTTCGTCTTTCTTTCCCTCATATATCATCCACAAGATGGCATCTAGTGGTGGCTATGGTGGCACTAGAAGTGCTTCCTCTTCTCAGTCTTCATCTTCCTCAATGATTGGTAGCTTATATAGCCACCATATCCATGTCCAATCTACCACAAATCCCACCAATTCATTAAAAAGTATGGGCTTTTTCAGTTTGAAGAAGACGTCACAACCACACCGTGGCATGTGTCCTCTCCTCTTAACCTAGCACCTGCTACTCATCCACTTCCTAAATTCAAAGAACATCTTCTCAGGTTTTCAGGAAATAGCATTGTTACTACAAATGAACACCTAGTGGCATTTTCTAATGCTTGTCATAACATAGGGGCCAATGACAGTGATACTTTCATGCGCTTATTCGTCAATTCCTTGGAAGGAAAGGTTGTGGCTGATTTCTTTAACCTTCCTCCTAATATTCTGTCTACTTGGGAGGATTTAATCTATTGGTTCAGATCCACTTATGGGCAATCTAAAAGCCCAGCCAAGAAGTTACGGGATTACAATAACATCACCTATAAAGATGCTGAGACCATCAAGTCCTTAAAATTGTGTTTCACCAAGTTATACAATCAAATCCCTGAACTCATTCAACCTCAGAACCAAGCTTCTTTCATGCATTACTAGAATGCATTACCTTCCCCCTACCATCATAGGCTTGAGGAAAAATCCATTGATAATCTCGGTTTCACTATGCATACTTTCTCAGAGTATGAAGAACAGCTTGAAAGAACAGGTCTTCCCCAGGGAGAATCAGTTAAATAGACGGACATGTTCGCCCTCTTACAACTATTACAAAATATGAACAATCGTATGACAGTGTTCGAGAAAAAGGGAACTATCTCCCATCTCACACATGGAGCTTCATCCTCTTCTGCACCCCCCTTTAGAAATATGGTTGAAAATAATTTTCAGCCTAAAGCTATCTTGCCTCGAAGTTGGTGTAACTTCTATGAGGAACACCATGAGGAAACCACATGTGAGGTAAAGAAGAGTGTTAGAGATAAGATCTTTAATAAGAGACCAGAAGCTACTATCGATGTCCTAGATTTTTCATATCCCGAAGATGTCATGGTCATCAATACTAGGAACAAAGCCTATGCTCACAAGGGCAAATTTGATCCTCCCTGCAGTTCTTCTAGCCCGAGCTCACCCTCACCCGTTGCTACTATTCAGGTTCCTAAGGTTCCTGAGAGTCGATGAATTACTTCCCCTCTCCCCTCTCCCCTCTTCCAAGTACAATATCTTAAATCAGTTAGCCAACATCAAAGCAGATGCAACCCTTCTAGACATGGTTGTCGTCCCTGAACAACAGATGCATCTGAAACAATTCATGGAAGGGAAAGCTTTCGTTGCAGCCAACCTCTCTGAAGAGGTAAATGAAGAGGACTCATATGTAAATAAAGTAGGTGTACATAACTTTAGATACCCTGTAAAAAATCCCCCTTTTTCTATTTCTGTAAATATTATGGATAAGATCGCCCATTGTTGCCTCATTGATGGCGGTTTGGGCCCAAGTGTGATGCCGAAGATTATTATGGAAGAGCTAGGCTTGCCTTGTACAAACAAAAACACCAGAATCGTGCTCTCCTATAATATCCTACAACAAACAACCATAAATGAGATTAACAATGTAACCTTAGTTTTGTGTGCACACCCTGAAATAAGGACAACCCTTAGTATTTAGGTAATCGATATGCATGTAAGCAATTACTCAATTATCTTGGGAAGATATTGGAAAACCTTAATAGGTGGATACCCCTCACTCGACGGAACACATTTATCCATTCCTCAGAATGGTAAGAACATTATAGTCATTAGAGAGGAAAGGATTTCACCCTACATAGAGAGTGTTCCACAACCTAGTGTAAACTATATCGAGGAAGACCTAGGAGTATATTCCATATTTGTTGAGGAGGATAATATTCCTTTGGAAAAAATTGATTTAGATGATGGTATGTGGCACATGCACTTTGATGGTTCACGCTCTGATGAAGGTAATGGGGTTGGCATTATCTTGGTTTCCCCTGTAGGGAAAATTCATAATTTGTCTTATAGGTTAGAGTTTGCTTGTACAAACCATGTCATTGAATTCAAAGCTTTATTATTAGGCATTGAAAATGCATATAATCTCGGTTGTGATCACCTTTCAGTTTTTGGAGATTCTAAGCTTGTTGTGAACCTGGTACGTAAAACTTACTCTCCTAGCAACAAGTTGATGGAACAATATACCCAAACTGTTTGGGCACTTATCTCGAACCTAATATCTTTCAACATCACTCATGTTAAGAGGGAGTTAAATTCAATGGCTAATCGGTTGGCTATATTTGTAGCTTCTCCTAGTCAACAACCTTTTCCTCACAGACCTGATTATTCTTTTCAATCTCTATATCGTCCACATATCCCTGACGATGTAGAATATTGGCAAGCCCTCCCTAACGATGAGAATGATTGTGCTTTCATTCAAGATGAACCTCCTAAGCCTGTGGAAATTATATCCATAGAAGACGACAACATTCCTAAGGGCTTGAATCCTCTTGAGATTTCATCTTCATCGAGTGGTGTAGGAAATAAAGAAGAATAGAAAGAAGAGGAGTTACGAAGGAAGGTGGGTGAAACCATCTCCTTGAACATTAGGGAACTTGAATCTTCAAAGAATTTTAAAATAGGTGTCAAATGTTATGATAAAGAAGAAATGAGGTTTTCCAAACTACTTGGTGTATTTCAAGATGTTTTTGCTTGGTCTTACGAGGATCTTCATGGTTTTGATCCTAGTCTTACACAACGTTCTATTCACATCAAGGAAGGCATGAAACCAGATAGGAAAAAACAAAGACTTATTAATTCTGCATTTAAAGCAACTTTTCAAAGGGAGTTGGAAAATTTCTTAAAGGATGGGATTATTTTTCCAGTCTACTCTGAATGGGTTTCCAATTAGGTACCTGTTTCGAAGACCCTTGATCATATTAGAACCTGCATTAGTTTTCGCACTTTTAGTGAAGCTATTATGAGAAATCATTTTCCTCCCCTCAATATGGAAATGATTCTGCAATAGTTTGTAAGGTCACAGATGAGGCCCTTGCTTAACAAAATTTTGGGTTACAATAAAATCAGGGGAAAAGGGGAAGATGTTCACAAAACCACTTTTATCACAAATTGGGGTACCATGACTTATAAATGCCTGTTTTCTGGTTTACTTGATGTAAGTATCGCTTTTAAAACACCTATACACACAACTCTTGATGAATTGATCAGTACCCATATCTACCTTGATGATCTAATCATATATGTTAAGGGGTTGATGATCACTTTGGAGTTCCAAGTTTTATTTCTAGGTCCTTTCAAAATTGTTTTTTTCCTAGACACTAACTCTTACATTCCAAAGGATTTACAGGAGCAATTGTTTTCCTTCAACACTAATGGTTCTCATTTGAAACATTATGAGGGACAGACATGAAAAGTTCTAATGTTGTTCGGATTTTCTGTATACTAGTAGCCTAGCTCTGCTTTAAATTTTGTGCTTCTCTTTTCTTCTTTATAATAGTTTGACTTCTGCCTTCTGTGTTAAAACATTTCTTGTTGCTTTTTCATTTCTGTCTTTTATTTTTGTTGTTTTAAACTTGCAATTTTTTCTATCATGATTTTGTTTCCTACCATCTTTTAATTAATTTGGTCAAAATAAGACGTTGGATCAATCTGCCAAAGTGACACTCTTGCAAATAATTGTTAGTTAATAACAATCAAGCTTACACAGCTGTTACGATGTTTCCCCTAAAGGCACCCTTGAATTTGTTATCTATTTCCACTGATGTCTTATAAAGAATTGGTTACCCCCCGCTTCTTCTTGCCATTTCTTCGTCCATTTGAGATTTTAAAAAGCAAATCCATCAATTTTCTCCTTAAAGTAAAGAGTAGACTCTGGTTGAAGGATTATGCATACAGTGGTAAAATCCCTCATACTTAACACTTTTCATGAGTTATTCCCAAATTCCCGGTCATTTTTCCATTAAATTCGCCCACTTCCCCCTGTTGCATAATCTTCCTGGTCATATCTTCTTGACCTGATGTTCTCAGTCTGCGAAACCATGAGTTATGAGTTCTAAATATGTTGAAAACAAATTTCCCATTGGAGTCGCCAGTTTGTTGACGATTGAAATCACAGCGAAGTTTTTGCCCGCAAAGTACTGCTAAAGCCTATTATTATAAGCTAACAAGATAAATAATACTAGTAGGTGGGACCCCTTTGTAGATTGGGAGATAATATATGGTTCTTATTTTATGGTTGTGCCATTATTCGACATTGCTTACATGGTTGATGAGATCTTGTTTTTATTGGCGATGGATAGGGCTTATTATGGGATGGTTCTAATTGCGACCATTGGATGATGGATAAGGCATGTTATGTGTTTTTTTTTTCCTGCTGCTCTAGGCCAAAATTTTATGTTACAACGACATATCTTATCCATTGTTATCATTTCTATCTATTCTTGGATCCATTACTGGGACACCTAAACAAGAGACATGTTAGTAATAATATATAATAGCAATGGAAAAGAAATAAAAGCAATGTGACAAAATGCAAAAGAAAGGAATTAAATTGTGCTAATATACTACTCTACGTGCATTGAAATTGAAATGATCATAGTTAATCCTAGCTAATAAGTTAATAGCTATGTGATTTGATTGAGTTATATGAAACATGGTTGATTTATGTTATGGCATAAGTTGGAAATGGATAAATGTGATATGTATCGCGTTATTGGCAATTAGTGGGTGATGGTTTCGATACATGGTTTAATTGAATGAGTTAATGGGAAGTTGGTTGGCATGTAATAAGGAATTAATTGACTAGGGGTGGAGTCGACGTGCATTTACTGCACGTCATCCTTACTCTTTCCATTGGACGCCACCCTAGTCAGGCTATTGTTCAAATGTGTTTGTTGTGGTTAGGCTCCGAATTTCAAGCAGAGGAAGAACTGCTCACCTAACTCGCGTTTTTAAGGTGCTCTTCGTTACATGTATGTTTTTTTTCCATCCATGAATTTTCTCTAGTTATGAAATAGATAGTGGCTTGGTATGTATGGGTTTGTTCTTTCCTTAAGTCTGGAAACTGTGTAAATTAGAGATATTTTTCTGGAATGGATGGTTGGTGTGGGTTTCATTGTAGTAATGTTGGAGTCACGGTTGTATTGATCATTCTGGGTGTTAGGAACCATGAAGGCCCTTTGTCATCCTTGTTGGTCTCAGTTAATTTTTTTTTTATTCGGTCCAGATTGGTTGGCCGTCTCCATGCTTTCTTATCATCTTACCCAGTCATTTTATTTTATGGGGTTTGCTAGGTTTGAAATGCCTTGTGTCACTGCACTTTGCTTCACTTGGGTATGAGTTCATTCATGTTACTAATGTTGCACAGTGGGTTGTGATGGTTGTTTTTCCAAAGGGATTGCTTAAGGTGATTGTTACTCCTCGGCCCTGTCCTATCTTAGCAGTCTCGGGTTGATTGGGAAAACCACAAGGGTTATACCCTACGTGTTCTAAGTGTTGTTACAGAACCAAAATGAAGCCTTGTCCCTCTGTTCGTGGTCTCTCCTATCATGAGAATTATCACCCTATCTACGAAGTTAATTGTGGTATACCTTGTGTGTGCACCATTGGTCTCAAAGGTTCTCACCCGATGATGGGAATCGACTCCATGTCTCCTTGTGTTGGTCCACAGAGCAAACACTTGATTTCTCAAGCCTGGGTTTTGATAGAGGAAATCGTTATGGCCATCGGGTATATTGTTGGTTGTTATGAGTTATTGGTGTATTGTCGACAGTGTTTGATTTCTGACTCGTCTCTGTTGATTATGTTGACAGTGGTGTTGGTTGGGTATTTAGTCACTACATTAGTTATTATGATAATTGAATTGACAAAATCAACATGGAAATTGGTTGATTGGGGAATTGGTTTGAATGCACAGTCGTTGTCTCTTACATTACAATTGTTGAATTGTTAACCCAAATTTAGTTTACAATTGATTAATGCACATCGATGCTTCATGCGTGATGCATGGGTATGTGTGTGGCATTCCTGCAACATGTTAATATGAGTAAATGATTGTTGTGACTATGTGTTTTAATTTCCAAATGAAGTGTTACGATCATGGTAATTATGGCATGGCCATCCAATGTATATGTTATAGACATTATTTGATTGCGCCATCAAAGAGGGTCACGGGTTTTTAATATGTCTTTGTTGCATTTTGATCGGTGTATGTTATGATATCGGGCATGTTGTTGTTGCCTCATTGTATTGGATTGATATCCCAATGTTGAGCTCCAATCTACCCAAGTAAATTAGAGTGCATTTATTATCAATCCGGTGTTTGTAAGACTTAGAGGCATGTCCAAAGTATATGGATTTTAGAGATAGTTTTTATCTTTTATGGAGATAACCCAAAAACTTATTCTTAGGCTGAATGTGAAAGAGATACTAAGTTCCTATTCAGAAGTCATCTTCATAGCTCTCATGACAGTGATCAGCACTTGTTTTTCAAATGGTAAAAACAGTAAGCATAAAACCTATTCTAAGGCTGAATGTGAAAGAGAAACTA
>JZKD02S0357337.1:0-13559 GCA_000966675.3 Picea glauca | reverse complement strand
GACAAATATACCTTGGATAGGCTGTTTTTATGGGAAATGTGAATAAAATGAAGGAAAAATGGGCAAATAAAGAGGCAAAAGTATGGTTTATGGAAGCACAAAAATCGACTCAACACCCAACACTATAGATGTTTAGATTCAGAATGATTGAACTTATACAGTCATAGAAATGCTCTTGCATTTTTGTCGGATGCATGTGTATTCCACAACATAGTATGTGTTGAATGGTGATGGTTGTTTGTGAGGTTAAATGGAAAGTCAAGATCTTTGCATTTAAATTATTGATGGTTGTATTTGGATGTCCTTTATGTGTATTGATAAATATCATGTTTCATAGCAGAGATAGGCACATTATTTGTGACAGTATAATCTCATTACAATTCAATTATTAAATGAATTAGAGGATGAGATTGGGCACGATTTTTGTGTCTATATTTAATGATTGAAATAATTCGTGGGCAGTGGTTGATAAGTTGGCGCTGAACAGACTGGAAATAATTGACTATGTATTCATTTGGGAATTGTTTTTAAATATTAAATGGATAAGTGAGATGAAACAGAGCTCCCTTATAGGTTTTTGTGGAATGCATATTGTCTTGTTTGATGACGTTGTGTTAAATATTTGATTATGAACAATGAGCACGTTAATGCACATAATTGTTTGAACTGTGCACAGCAGTTGTTTTTGGGGCCACAGTGGTTATTTGGTTGGTGTTATTTCCTTTTACAGAATGGTTTTATGGATTAATTAATTAATTTTATGAACATTATTTGCTCTCTTTCCCTGTCATTATTTTGTTTTTCGCTAATTACAACCCCATCGCCTCCCCACATTCATTTTTCACTCCCTATTCTAAAATTTAATTACAGTCAAGAAGAGTTTTGTATTAAAGTAGTTTGAAGTCACATTTTCTTGGTTGGATCACAGTGATATTTTATTTGGTTTGCATTACAGTTGATTGTTTTTGTTTTTGAGCAGTAATCATGTTTCGTTTCCCCCTCATTTTATCATTTTTCGCTCAATACAAACCCCTCGTATATCCCAGAACCTTTTGTTCACCCCCTCCTCATCGACAACGGTTAAACAATTTGTATGGATTGGATTGCATGAGTCTGATATGTTGCTGAGGCAAAATCCATTTCATATTTTTAAAGAGTTGTCATGTATGGTTGTTAAAAGGAATATTTTCTAATCAATCATGCATGCATGAATGAGCTTTTTCAACCGAGGTAGCCATGGCAGAGGAAATCGAGGGTGAGGTAATTGGAACAGAGGCCCAATATGGCCAATATTCTCCTTGTACTTTGATGTTGACTCGCAAGAGTTAGGCCAGTTGTTTCAAGCCAGATTTTTCAATTGGATTAGGAAAGGGGTGGTCCAACCTAGGCCTGAAAGGCCTCCCTTCCAAGCTCCACAAGCCCTTGGTATTCTTGTTCCCCCTCATGTCTCATTGCAACCCGAGTTTCACAAAAACCACGGATGGAAAGATATTGTCCACCTGACAATCTCCCAGCATCGTGGCTGGCCCAATTTGTCCTTACCTTCTCCCCCGCCTGTTAACCAGATTGCCCAAGATGCACTTGTCCACTCACCAGTTCAGTCCTCTCATGTAAGAAAAATGTTGAAAACCAAGGCCCACCATGCCCTTGACAAAGGAAAAGCCATTGTTGTCCCTTCCTCGCCCTCCAATGGATATAATAAATATGTGTCTTCCCAGATGCATTTGAGGGATGATTGTTCTCACGTGATCAGCGAGCTTAGGCCTAAAGTCTCAGCACAGCCAAAGGAAAATTCAGAAAAATCGAAGGGTGACATCAACAATCAAGGAAATATTGCATCTCAGAGTGGGAAATATGGTTTTTGAGTTTTTATTTTATTTATTGTTGATGACAGTTGACTTCAGAAGTTTTGGACAACATGTTTTCTTTGGATATATGAGTAATATATTTTTTGAAAATAATTTCAAATATCAATGAGCTAAATTGTCAAATGTTAATGTGATGATAGGAATCACAAGGAGGGGTGTTTTGCTTAATTAACTAGTTATGTTATGATTGTTAAGAAGCTAAAGGGAGTCACAAGGGATCCCACCTACTAGTTATTATTTATTTATAACCCTTATTATGATTATTACTTTTCCCCCTAACTAAAAAGTTGGTTGAGTCTTTAGTTAACTTAACCAATGAGGTAGTTCAACTAGTTCAACCAATTCTAATTTGCTTAAAGGAAAAAGTAAAGGGAGGAACATGAGGAAGATAGAAGGAGAAGCCTACTAAGGTTTTCTCTTTGAGTTTATGTTGAGATAGTTCAGTTTTCATTCATTCCTTAATTTATCACAAGCCTAATTATTTTTTATGATAGCAGGGTCTTATTGTAGACATCAAGATTCAAGGTTGAATTACATCATTCAGACACTTGTTTTTCAGAGGTGTTGATCTATCTTTGATAGTCTGTGTAGACTTGTCTGTTTGTGAATTAGTTTTCATGACTAACAAAGAATATTATGCAGAGTCGAGTGGGAAGCAATCTGTGGCAAGTTGATCCAGGTTTTAGAGCTCAATTTTTTATTTTCTATCAGAGGTCCTTTTGTATGTTCCATTGGGGATGTCTAAGTTTGAATTTGGTCTAAAATTTCTACATGAAATTTTGTAAAAAGAATTACTCTTTGGTGAATTGGAATGAAATAAATGATTGATTTATGTCTCATCTGTCTTGATTATCATCTTGGTGTGTTTACTTTTGTCTCTACATTTCTTTCAGCAATTGTTATATTCAGAAAATCATATTAAAATGAATTTTCCAGCAAGCTTTTAATTGTGAAAAGACTATCCTAAGCACTTGTAATCAATACTTGTGAGTTAGGATTTTATTTTTTATGGCTATAAAGATAGGGTTATATTCCCGTCTATTTTTCTTTAGCCAAGAAAAATCTAAAAATGCTTGAGTAAGATCATTTAATATATTTTCCTCAACAAGTGGTTCCATCATTCTACTTATACGTCAGGGCGGTTGGACGGGGCAAAGACAGGTGGTTGTAGCCGGAGAACATAGGGGGTTGTAGCCTCCTTCTGGCTATAGCCAGAGAATTAGGGAGTTGGATCATCCCTCGGGTTGTAGCCTGAGAAACTAAGGGGTTGGAGCCTCCTTCCAGTTGCAGCTAGAAAACAAAGGAAGTTGGTGCTTCCAATGAATGTAATTCTTCAAGACATACAAGAAAAATCATTCAATGGTTTTCTCCCTCTTTGGGTTTCCATGTAAAAACATGGGTGCATTGTGTATATGTATGATTGTTCATTTGTTCATTGTTTATTTACTCTGAAAATATTGGATGATAATGCTAAATTGATATAACACTTGCATTATATGGTTAAAAGCGATCAGATTTCTCTATTACTGATTCACCCCCCTATCAGCAATACAACAATTGGTATCAGAGCAGGTTCCTTCAGAAATCAGTTTAACCACTGAAAGGTAGATCATGGAGAGCAACAACATGTATAAAAATGGAATACCACAGTTTGATGGACATAAGTATGCATTTTGGATACAGGCACAAGGATTTGAAATTTGGCAATCAATTGTAGATGGATACACAACACCAACAGTTCCGCCGACAAATGACAAAGTAATGAACTCGGTCAGAATAATTCCAAAGACACAAATGCACTTATGAATGGTCTTGGAGAATCAATATTCACCAAAGTTGAACATTGAAAATCCGCTAAAGAGATTTGGGACAAACTTCGAAATATTTATGAAGGAGATTCAAAAGTCAAAGCAGCAAAGCTTCAAACTTACAGAGGTCAATTCGAACAACTAAAGATGAAGTAAGATGAGAACATTGCAGCTTACTTTTTATAAGTCGATGAAACAATAAATGCAATCTTGGGATTGGGAGAAGAAATCAAAGAATCTATAATTGTTCAAAAGGTACTAAGATCTTTTCCTATGAACTTTGACCCTAAGATATCAGCACTAGAAGAAAGAGCAGATCTAAACTCAATAAGCATGGACGAACTACATGGAATATTCACAACATATGAAATGAGAATTGAACAGGAAAATCTAGATATAAATGAAGCAACCTTCAAAGCATCCAAAAGGTCAAATCAAAATGGAAAGAAAAAAGAAAAAGAACATAGCAACAGGATTGACGTCTCGGAAGATGATGAAGAAGCAACCAACTTTGTCAGAAGATTGAACAAGGGAACCAACGACATGTATAGAGGTAAGCTTCCTTTGATTTGTTTTAATTGTGATGGTATTGGTCATTTTTCTAAAAAATGTTCTCATAAGAAAAAGAGAAATGATGAAGGTTACTCAAATAGCAAACAAACATATAAAGGAAAAATAACCACAAAGAAATTTTTCAAGAAAATCTTATGCACAAAAGAAGACATCTCATCATCAGATGAAGATGAAGTTAGTGACAGTGAGATAGAAAGAGTTCTATTCATGGAAGTAGAAGAATCCGAAGAAGAATATGAAGAGGTTGAAGAATAATATGAAGATGCATAAGTTGACTACCGAGAAAAATTGTTGTGTTCCATAGAAGTTATCAGAAGAGAAAAGAAGAAAAACAAGAAACTACAAGCAGAACTAAACAAGAAAGAAGACACTCATGAACTAGAACAAATGATCACAAATTTGAAGGTTCAAATTGAACAAGATAAAAGAATTAAAGAAGCACTCAAAGAACAGCTAGAAGGAAGAGACAAGATCATTGGAAATTTGGAAGAAAAAATTGTCACGTGGAATTGATGGCCGCAGTGTGGTCCATTTGGTATACAAGTCGTCATAAATTCTGACAGGGTAGTATTGTTCCTTAATAGAATCCTTGAAGGATTCCTAGATGGTCGTGACTGTAAATAATGAGGGTTCCTCTATTTCCTTTTGCTCACAGAAAATTTCCCACCAATCTTTAACATGGGGAACGGATTTGAGGAGCGCAAAAGTAATTTTTTCTTTATTTGAAAAGTTATGGACAGAAAAATACCCTTCTAGTAGATTCATCCACTTGTCTACATCATCTGTGTCTATTTGACCTTCAAATATAGGAATATTGAAGTTTAATTGTACCTTTAAGGGGGCAGCGCCTCCGCTCAAGGAAGATGCGTCGCATGTTGGTAGTCGTCGAAGGATTTGCGCAAAACTATCCATCATGCCATTCCTTTGTTGTGTGAGGGCTTCCTCAAGAAACATTTTGAAAGGATCTATTGTCCCTTCATATTTAATTTCTACTGCCATGAGAGGTCGTTTGGGCGTGAAAGAGATTTTGTCCTCAAGATAAACAAGCTCGAGACCCAATTCTTTGTACCCTGACCTCGTTGGGGACATGCATTAAGACGACAAGGAGCGGACCGCTCTGATACCATTGATCCAGATTTTATGAGCAAAACGAAATGAATACATATTATTTAAAGATGTTTAACATAGAATAACAAAGATACAGTAAAATTGGTTTTCTATCCAATAAGGAAATAAGATGAAACTATAAAATGTAGCGGAAAACAAGCTTGTTGGAATGGTGGCGGCTTATCTCTGAGAAGAGAAGTGACAGTTGTGCTCATTTGCCAGAAGATCATTACAGTGAGGATCTGAAGGCATTTTTACAATAAAAAGGAATGACAAAAACTCTAGACATCCAAAAACCTAACCCTGTGAGATGAAGCGCCAAAATGCATGTGGGCCCCATTTGGGGAAGTTAGTACATCAACTTCCAGGGGTCATAACGTTTTCATATGATCTTCGTTTTAGGAGCAGGATAGTCCGTTGGAAAGGTCTATCCGAGGACTACACATTTTGATGATAACTATCAATGAGAATTTTCGAATATGGAAAGCCCTAAAAACGTTGTTTAGGGCCTCAAAACGGCCCCACAAGTCAGGGACCTGAAAACTAGGAAAACAAAACTGCTAAACTTGAAAACCGCCAAAATGAACCAGTTGGAATAGGTGGGAGGCCACCGACATCCATATGGATCACACATGTATATGGACATCACTCCCACATACTTTCACG
This sequence comes from Picea glauca, assembly GCA_000966675.3. Classification (NCBI taxonomy): domain Eukaryota; kingdom Viridiplantae; phylum Streptophyta; class Pinopsida; order Pinales; family Pinaceae; genus Picea; species Picea glauca. Next base: position 7,537 of record JZKD02S0357337.1, on the reverse strand, counting down.
TATATAGGGAATCCCCTAAGTCTTTTGAAACCAACTCTAGATAAGACTATCGGTCACCTGACTTCTATAGTGGCACTGAGAACAACACTCAAGAAGACTACTCTCTAGTATATGAGTAATCAGGTAGTACGTCTAAGGGTACGGTTGAGCCTCCTTTGTTGGTTCCCTGAGATATTGGACCGAGTACTACTGTTCAACCCCACACGTATATCAGAGAGCTATAACACAGGGCAAACCCTTGTTTATAGGAACCCTGAAAACCCCAACCTTGGGGAACGAAACATAACAGAAACAGAGGGGAAATTTTACCGTGCAACCCTGCCTCATGCATCAAGGTTGTAAAATTCCTACACTATTTCCTCTATTAACAATTCGGTCATTCCATCACTGTAGTATTTTTCAAGTCGGAGTATAACTCCACAAGGGTGTAAAAAAATAAAATATGTAGTGGTTCGGCCGATACCCTTACTTGCAACATATCCCATTAAATTACTCTCTTCGTCTTGATCATAGTGGTACCTATCACTTATAAGAATTTTTTTCCCATGGACTACCCACCCTTCCCATCACCCTTATTTTCCACCTATTCCATTGGATTCCTCTCTTTGCTCTAATTATAGTGGCATCCTTCACCAATAACCCCTTTTTGTGCGGACCCACCAATTCCATTTATGTTTCTTCCCTTCACTTTGGCCCAAACCCACAACCAAGTAATTGACAACCACTTCAATTCCCCATCATCTAAGATCTCCAAAAACCATAATGAAATTAAACAAATCAATGACAATATTATGGCCATCAATTCCATAGTAGAGGCCAAAATGGAATCCATCAATGCACACATGGACTGTAACCTTGAATCCTTTACTGCCAAGATCCATGAATGGATGACTACACCCAAGGGCCCTACCTCCTTTGAACAACCTTATAACCCAAAAGTCATTGATTCCTCCCATTCCATGTCCTTTCATTCTAACCCTCCTCATCTTGAACTTTGTCTTCCCAAAATGAACGTGAATAAATTTGATGGCTTGAATCCCACAAGCTAGGTCACTCAAATGGAACATTATTTCTCCCTGCACGAGATTAGTGGTTATTTAGCCAAACTTTGTATCAGTGTCCTTTATTTGGATATTGAACCATGGCAATGATGGAATGGCATAAAAAATCACGCAGAGGGTATGTTGCTTGGACACATTTTTTTGCAGATCTTTATGAATGCTTTGACATTAAAACACAGCATTTGGGCCATTGGACCAAGCTCAAATAATCTGGCACAGTGGAAGATTATATTACTTCCTTTTGAGCAATTGGATTTCAGGACAAAGGGCATGTCCGACACCTTCTTACCTTCTTTGGGGAATGCTTTATTAGTGGCATAAAGGATGACATCTGAGACCATGTCCTAATGGCTCACCTCCAAACTTGGTTGGAAGCTACTCAATGTGCCAAGGAAATATTGCATCTTGTATTATTTATTTCATTCTTGAAATTGCCCATACCTGTGAAGAATTTGAACATTATTGGGAGACTATAGCCCGTGATATTGAAATTAAAGATCATAGAAGCCCTTCAAAATCAAGCTCAGAATAGGCCTCCTCGGTATATTGTTGTTTTATGTACACCCAATCTCATTTATCAAGAAATTTAAGAGGTCAATCTCCTCAATTCAATCCTTTCTTTGAAATAGGAAGGAAAAAGGAAGTTTTAGAGAATCTTCACCTAAGACTTTGAAGATCTTTTTCAGATTCTTCATCAAAAGTAATAAGACTTTAATATATTTTCCTCCCAAGCAACCTACAATGACTTCATCCGGTGGTTATGGTAGTAAAAGTGGATCCACTTCTTCATAAGCTTCAACTTCTTCTCTAATTGGAAGCATGTACAGTCACTACAATTGTGTCGTGTCAACTACAAATCCTGCTAAAGTGATCAAACAATACGGTTTATTCAAATTTGAAGAGGATGCAAATGCTACTTTGTGGCATGTGTCCTCTCCTCTACATTTCGCTCCAACCACTACAACTCTTACTAAATTCAAAGATCATTTGCCTAAATTTTCTGGTAATGGCACTATTTCAGTCAATGAATATCTTATTTCTTTTTCAAAGGCATGCCATAATATTGGAGCAAATGAAAATGACACTTGCATGAGACTTTTGGTCAACTCATTGGAAGGGAAGGTTGTGGCCAATTTCTTTGAATTACCACCCAAAATATTTACAACTTGGGTTAAATTATCATATTGGTTCAAATCAACATATGGACAACCTCAAAGTCCAGCAGATTTTCTTAGAGGTTACAACAATCTTGTCTATAACAAGGGTGAAACTATTAAATCTTTCAATTTGTGTTTCAAAAAATTATACAATCAAATTCCAAAAATCATCATACCTTGTAATCAGGTTGAATTAATGCATTAATATAACACTTTTCCTTCTATGTATTGTCATAAGATTCAGAAAAAGAATGCTAACAGTCTGGGATCTGCATTACAAACTTGTTTAGAATTTGAGGAATAGTTGGCAAGAACATGTCTTCCTATTGATGACTTTGTCAAACAAAATGACATGTCAACCGTGTTGGAGTTAGTATAGGATATGAGAAATCAAATAATTACTTTCGAGAGAAAATGGGTGACTTCTACCTCTGCTCCAACTGAAACTTCTGCCTAGGTTGCCTTTAGGAATCAGCCTAATAAATTTCATCCTAAGCCTATTCTTCCAAGAACCTGGTGCAATTTTTTTGAAGAGAATCACGATGAAAATACCTATGAGGTCAAAAAGAATGCAAGAGACCATATCTCTGGCAAAAAAGATGATACAACTATTGTTGCCTTAGATTGGGACCAAGAAGAGGATGTTATGATGGTTGACACATGTTGGTGTATTTAATTGTCTTATTAAAACATCTCATACATTTAATTGTCGTCCTGGAGTGTGTTTCTTATTGCAAGGTTATCATGCAAAATATATACAGGCGGCAACTCCTAGCTAACATTGTCTTGAAATCTCGAGAACCAAACCTCACTAGTCAATGTAAACTATAGATTACTCAAGGAAAAATGGCTAAAATTGAAGGTTTGCTAGAATAAAACCACATTGTTAAGGATGAAGAACACTTTTGTTGAAATGAAACATTGCATCCAAATAATGATCATATGGAAACACTTTGCTTTAAATCAATTCATAATTTTCTTATATCAACATGGAAAACACACTTTTTATAAATGAAATCAATTCTTACTCGTATTGAAATGGGAAACACGGTTGTTGGAAATGAAATCAATCCTCACTTGCATTGAAATGGGAAACACACTTGCTGGAAATGAAACCAATCCTCACTTGCATTGAAATGGGAAACACACTTGCTAGAAATGAAATCAACTTGCATTGAAATGGGAAACACACCTGTTGGAAATGAAATCAATCCTCACTTGCATTGAAATGGGAAACACATTTGCTAGAAATGAAATGTAGAAATTTTCTTGGTAATAAAATCACATTGCTTAAAGTAAATCACCTGTTGAAAGTGAATAGGAAAACCATGTTGTGCGAAATGAATTAAAACAATATGCACCTATGAATGGTTGGCAATAATGCCTACAATTTCATCGGGTTCCATTAACCTCAACAACAACAAAGATCATCAATCGCACTATAACATATAACAATAATGCTAGAAATAAAATCTAGACCAAATTACATTCGAGTAGTAGAAAGTTGCATCTACACCAAAGCACTCAAAACAATTATGGATGACAATAATAGCAAGGATAATACCTATAAGAAAACAAATTAAATCTACCTATTGATACAATAGCAGCAACCCTACTAAAGAGGAGGGTCGTTCCTCCTTAGCAAGCTATGGAAAATTTACATGAACTACAACTTAATCACATATAAAATGAAACCACAAACTTGTCAAATATTTATTACTCAAAAATCAAGAGGTGCATATACAAATGTTGTTTTTCATCTACCAAACCGATTGTCCCCCCCAAAACTAGACTAACTCAGGAGTGAATATGCTCTACTTTTAAAAAGCTCCCTCTTCTAGCTAATCTTAGAAAATTGACAATCATGAACAGCCTTGAGAATCTTTTGATTCTCAAGTTGTTCAATGTTGTATTAATTATGAAGATACAAGGTATTACTTGTAACTGATCACAACTAACATGATTACTTAATTATAGATTTTGCTCGTTAAATTTTCCTATAATTTGGGCTGATAAAACATATTTATGACATACAATAATCGTGACTCAAGAATAGCCATGTCATTAAAAGGGACCAGTCATTTCCATGAGGGCTTGTATGTCAGCAACCTGATCAACATCAGCATGGGTGATCCCCAAATAACATCATTGGTCCATTGAGGATATCGACACTATTAGGAGTAACAACATTTCATCACTTTAGAGTAACAGCATTGTGGAGTATCCACATATTAGAGTAACAACACTTAGAAGTAACATCACCTTAGAGTATCAGTGTCTCGAAGTAACAGTACTTCAGAGTAAAAGAACCTTGGAGTAACAACACTTGTATCATATGATTGTTCTACAAGGATTCTCAATACTTTATTAGTAATTACCCAAAACAACCATTATCCTTCCCAAAATGCAAGCAAAAATTTAATGAATTGAGGCATTAGGTGAACTTAGTATACCACGATAAAAAAGACAAGATTTTGGAATGTAATGACTATGAAAAAAACATGGTTAGTAAAAGAAAGGTGGGTAAAATGGTGGCAAAATGGTGGCAAAACGTGTCAATTCCTGCACCCAACAACACCCAAAATAAATCTTATGCAAACAAGGGCAAGGGTAGTTTTCCCAAGAATACTTTTGCCCCTAGCTCATCCTCTCAACAAGCTAACCTCAAGTTACAAGGGGTACCCAAAGTCAAGAGGTTTCTACCTCTTCTTCTTCATCTAAGTACAATATTCTAAAACAATTGGCTACAATAAAATAAAATGCATCTTTATTGGATATGGTCACCATCCCTTAACAACAAAGGCATCTAAAAGAATTCATGGAAGGTAAAACTTCCATTATTGCTAGTTTATCTGGAGAGCAGAATGAAGAAGGAATGTACATAAATAAAGTATGTGTATATAATCCTAGGATTTATGTTAAAAATCCTCCCTTCTATGTATATGTAAAGATAATGGATAAAATTGCTCATTGTTTCCTAATTGATGGTAGATCAGGTCATAATGTCATGTCTAAGATCATCATGGAAGAGTTAGTTCTTTCATGTACGAATGAAAATTCAAAGAGTATGTTTTCTGACAATAGTCAGCAACAAGTTACAACTAGTGAAATCAAGGATGTGACATTAGTTTTGTGTTCTCTCCCAGAGATAAGAACCACTTGCAATATTCAATTGATTGACATGTCAGTCAACAACTATTCCATCATTTTGGGAAGAGATTGGAAAGCATTGACCAGTGGATATATTTCACTGGATGGGACACACATGTCCCTTCCCAAGAATGGAAAGAACATTATTGTTCTCAAGGAGGGTCAAATTTCACCCTAAATTGAAAGTCTTCCATAGCCACATGGAAATTATATTGAGGAAGACATGGGTGTATACTCTATTTTTCTAGAATAAGATAATGATTCTATCTCACCACCTCCAGATACTGAAGATGGAATGTGGCATGTGCATTTTGATGGTGCATGTTCTAATGAGGGTAATGGAGCGGGCATAGTATTGTATTCTCTTGTGGGAAAGATTCATAATTTTTCTTACATACTAGAATTTTCTTGTACTAACAATGTCACGGAATTTGAAGCCTTGATTCTTGGAATTGAAAATGCTTTCAATATTTGTTGTTATCATCTTACTATTTTTGGGGATTCTTAACTCATTGTATATCTGGTTAGAAGAATTTATACCCCCTAAAACAAGCTACTTAAAAGGTATACACATGCAATGTGGTATTTAATCTCAAATATTTTGTCTTTTAACATCACTCATATCAAGATAGACTTGAATTCTATGGTTGATAGGCTTGTTGTTTTTGCAACTAGTCCTACAAGGAAATTACTTCCTCAAAGGCCTCATTGTACAATTGAGTCTTTATATTGTCCTCACTTTCCTAATAATGTAGAATCATGCCAAGTTTTTCCTGTTGACAAAAGTATTTGTGCTTTCATGCAAAATGAGCCCATAAAATGAAAGGAAATTATATCTCTAGAAGACAATAAGTTTCCTAAAGGAATGACTCCTCTAGAGAGCTCATTCTCATCTAGTGATGTTGGAAACAAAAAGGATAAGTAAGAGGAGGAGTTAAAAATAAAAATTGGATGTACCATTTTGGTGAACATCGGGACTCAAGAATACCTAAACATTTTAAAGATTGGAGCCCAATGTTCAAAAAAAGAAAAAGAAAAGTTCATGGAGTTTTTTTGTGAATTCAAGGATGTCTTTAATTGGTCATATGAATATCTCCATGGTTTTTATCCTAACATTATTTAGTATCCTATTCCTATCAAGGAAGAAGAAAAACCAGTAACGCAAAGATAGAGGCATATTAATCCTGCCTTAGAAGCTACTATTAGAAAGGAAGTTGAAAAGTTTATTAATGCTCACATTATCTTTCCTATAGAGTATTCTAAATGGGTATCTAACATTGTCCCAGTGCAGAAGAAGAATGGTGATATGTGACTATGTGTAGATTTACATGCATTAAATAGGGCAAGTGTGAAAAATAATTTTCCTCTTCCAAATATGGAACTCATTTTGGAGCAAGTGGCAGGGTCACAAATGATGTCCCTTCTCGATGGTTTTTGAGGTTATAATTAGATTAGAGTCAAGAGGGATGACAGGTACAAAACCACATTCACCACACAATGGGTTAACTTTGCTCATGAAAGAATGCCATCCGTTTTAATAAATGTAGGTGTTACTTTTAAAGGGCTATGCAAATAGCCTTTGACGATATTATCGGTAAAATTATTCAAATCTATCTTGTTGATTTAACTGTCTATTCTAGACACCAACTATATCATTTTGATCATCTAAGAAAAATTTTCCTTTGTTGCAGAAAATTTGAAATGCCCTTGAATCCTATGAAATCCATCTTTGGTGTCACTGTAGGTAAGATTCTCGGTCATATTGTTTCTAATTCAAGAATTAGTATTGACCCAAAGAGGGTTGCCACAATTCAAAATATTCAAGTCCCTTCTTCTAAAAAGGAAATTTAATCTTTTATGGGTAAATCAATTTTGTTAGAAGATTCATTCTCTATTTTGCTAGAATGGTCAAACCAATACACAATTGTAACATCCCACTCTGGCGCACTGACAAAACTTATTCTTTGAGGACACTTGCTCGCACGTGATCTGGATTTTTATGATGATGAACCACTTAACCTTGATGATGATGCGTCATGATTGATGACAAGATGTTTACTATTGCTATATACAGGTGTTATTGACTCAGTTTCATTGAGTGTGCAGGGTTTCGGACCTTGAGGATGCAGAGGCATCGGTGGAACTCCCTTGGACTCCGGATTGAGTCAG
>JZKD02S0357282.1:0-10894 GCA_000966675.3 Picea glauca | reverse complement strand
ACTTTCAGTTTGAGTGATGGAATCTCACACTCGATTGGTAGAACAACTTCAATGCCATATACCAACTGGAAAGGAGTAAATCCAGTTGAGGTTTTCACAGAAGTGCGATAGGCCCAGAGAGCAGAGAAAAGTTGTAAATGCCACGATGTCTTGTTTTCCCCTACCATGCATTGGATCATGGTTTTTAGGACTTTGTTGATGGCCTCAACTTGTTCATTAGCCTGAGGGTAGTAAGGGGATGAGTTTTCATGGCGAAAACCCAATTTGACATGTAACTCACTCATCATCTGGTTTTTGAAGTGTACACCATGATCAGTGACAATGGCACGTGGTATACCAAAATGAGTTATGATATGGTTGAAAAGAAACATAGCTGCAGTACGACCATTGTTCAGGAAGGTAGGCATAGCCTCAGCCCATTTGGTGAAGTAGTCGACGACAGCGATGATGTAACCATGCCCCCCGGCTGAGGTAGGCTTACACTGCATGAAATCGATACCCCACTTGGAAAAGGGGACGATGGTGATAATGGGGTGCAGCGCAGTAGGGTGGGTGTGTGCCTTCTTGTGAAAGACTTGGCAAGGTGGGCATTTTTTGACGGCCTCGATGCAATCTTTGAAAATCGAGGGCCAAAAGTAGTCGGCACGTAGGATTTTTTGGGTTGTGGCCATCCTATAAAGGTGACCACCACAGACACCAAGGTGGAAATCGTTCAAAATGAGTTCAGCCTCCTCATGAATTAGACATCGTCGAAGGATGGTGTCAATACCGTGGTGATACATGGTGTCACCAATGATGAGATAACGACGAGAGTGTTGACGAATGCGTCGATGCTCTTCACGAGAGATGTTGGGCTGAAAACATTGGGTTTGAAGGTAGAGGAGAATGTCTCCATACCAAGGATCGGAGGTGCTGATGAGGAAGAGAGATTCATGAGGGAGAGAATCTCTAGGTTCAATGTTTTCATCGGCACGAGGGAGAGCACTAATAAGCTCTGCAAACACCAGGGATTTTTTGGCTTTGGCCTTTGTAAACTCAAGATCGAATTCTTGAAGAATAACGATCCATTTAGAATATTTTCCCCCAAGTACTTGATGCGTCAAGACATGGTACATGGGGTTGGAGTCTGCGATCACCGTGGTGGTGCGTAATAAGATGTAATGGAGGAATCTCTGGACAACGATGATGGCTGCCAAAGCCAGTTTCTCGACAGGCGAATATCGGAGTTCGGGTCAAGATTGACTCTTTCTCAAATAGTAAATCACATGTTCTTCACCGTTGGGGTCCTCCTGAACTAACACCATCGCAATAGTGGAAGTGGAGGCGACCAAGTAAAGGATATAGTCCTTTGTATACTCCAGAGTGTGTAACAAGGGAGCGTGGGTCAAAGCGTGCTTGAGAGAATCGAATGACCATTGGGCAGTGTCATCCCAGATGAAAGGGGTGTTTTTCTGCAGTAACCGCATGAATCCTTTAGTTATCTCGACGTAGTTGCAGATGAAACGGCGAAGGAAGTTTGCTTTGCCTTGAAAACTTTGGAGTTGGGTTAAATTGATAGGTGGGGGTAAGGCTAGAATGGCCTTAATCTTTAAGGGATCCACCCTGATGCCATATTTGGAGACAATGAAACCAAGGAGTCAACTGGATTCGACAACAAAAATGCACTTGTGGGGGTTCAAACGAATATGGTAGAACCGACATCGAAGAAAAATCACCCGCAAGTGGTCAATGTGATCGTATCGATTGGATGAGTGGGCGGGTAAATCATCGAGGTAAGGCTCTGTAATATGCTTGATATCGTGGAACGCGTACAACATGGTCTGCTGGAAAGTGGCACCAACATTTTTGAGGCCAAATGGTAACTTTCGATAGGCGAAAGTTCCCCATGGGCAGATAAAGGTTGTCTTATGTTGATCAGAAGGTAAGATTTCAATCTGGCTATACCCAGAAAAGCCATCCATGAATAAGAAGATTACGCTCCCTGTGAAATTATCGATGATTTGGTCAATGAAGGGCATAAGGTAGTTGTCCTTGGGACAAGATTTGTTGAGATATCGATAGTCAACACAAACACGGATGGTCCCTTGTTTTTTGGCAACCGGGACAAGGATGGAGACCCATTCTGTCAAAGGGACGGGATAGATAAAGCCAGATTTTAGAAGTTTTTCAACTTCTGCCTTTATAGCTGCGATTTTCTTGGGATGAATCGGGTGAAGCTTTTGTCGAATAGGTTTCACGTCAGGGTAAGTTTTGATTTCATGTACGACGATTGAAGGGTCGTTTCCTGGCATCTCCTCGTAGCTCCATGTGAAGACATCGCGAAATTCCTTAAACAAAGCGGTATAAGAGACCACTTCCTCGGGTGTGCAATTAGAACCAAGGTTAATGTTTTCCACGACACCTTCTTTGATCGAGATGTCAATAATGATCGTAGTAGAGATGTTACCCATGTTCCCCTCAGAGAGAGTATCTTGTGTGAGGATAGGATATTGCAGAGCATCGGTAACATCGGGAGGGAAGACAGAGCATATGTCTTGGTGAATTTCTTCCAAAGGTGGAAGAAAAGAGGATCGGTGGTGGTTATCATCCCAAGGCAGATTGTCAATGTTAAGAATTTCCATAATAGATTCGTCACAAGGAAAAATTTGGGAAATGTATTCAACGACGGACGAAAGGGAATCCAACCATGAGGGCACCGAGTAGGCATCAAGTGCCAATAAATGTGAATTGATCGAAGAGGGAGAGGCAGATTGAATAGCTACGTATGCAGCCTCGACTGGGCTAAGTGGCATAGTGTCACCGAGCACATCGAATTCCAGAGGACTAGGTACAATCCACGAATCAGATGATTCCAAGGATTGATAAGGCATAGTCGAGATCATATTGACGACGACAATATGATGTGCGGTAGGTGGAAGTGGTGTAGGGAAAGTACCCATAAGGCTAGAATCTTTCAATAAGCCAACACCAACACTTTCATACGTAACTGGGTGGTCTCCCAAAAAGGGAATGTTGTTGGTGGCAGGGATGCGAGCGTCGGGTGTACAGAAATCAAGCTGATCGATGGTGAAAATTTTTCCTTGATGGGGGAATTGTACACATCAAAACACTGACGAGGCAACGACAGTCATAGCATAGAACCAACTTCTTCCAAGTAGTAGGTTGTAATCGAGGGGAGCATCGACCACCTCGACATCAACGGTAATAGTTTTTCCGCCCAACTGAATGGATAAGGATTGTAATAATCCGTGAGGATGAAAACCTCGTCCATCGAAAGCACGTAACATCGTAGAGGATGTATTAAGTGCAGGCGATTTTAAGCCTTTCCAACAATCTAAGGACATGACACATGTAGAGGTTCCCTCATCTAAGATAGTTCGGTGGATTTGTTGATTGTGAACAACAACATCGATAGTTGGTGGGAGATTTGCGGTTGATGATCATCCTGATTAAACGTGAGGTTATTTGATGACTTGGGATCAAAAACATCAATAGCAGCTAAGAGCATTCTATGTTGGCTGGGATAGTGTTGTAGAACTTCCAAGGCAGACATAGCACACGGGGCTTGGGCCAAATCTTCTACAATGTTGTAATTTTGGGTAGCCCGTGAATTAGTATTGAAGGTAGATTTTCGGATGGTTCTCTTAGGAGGGCGTAAGATGGAGTCAAACGAAGGTTTCTCAATATGAAGTGGCCTAGATGGAGGGCTAATAGACATAGGATTAATAGAGGATGGTAACGGGTCCGGTGAAGAACCGTTAGCAGTCTTTGGCTTATCAGGTTTAACTGGTGTGTCATATGTTGCAGAGAAAGTGGTTAGATTAACCCCGTTGAACATGTAAATGTGAGCACTTGTTGAGTCTTCATCATGGGATTGGTTGGAACTCCCCCCTGCAGTGGGGGTTTGAGCAACCAAAGATTGTTGCTGTGGAAAAGGCTGAGTAAGCACAGCGGGTTGTGAATTTCCTTTAAAACGTTTGGCCACTTCATCGCGATGTGGGTAGTCTCGAGTGTAGTGATCGTCACCACAAATGAGACATGGGGATTTCGGTTTTTTTTGTGGTTGTTTTCCGACAGCAGGGGTTTGCGGTTGATTTTTTGGTTGTTCATTGTTATTGTTCTTCTTTGGTTTATTTCTCACTTTCTTCTTGCCCCCAAGTTGTTGTGAAGGGGTTGATTGGACCGCGTTCACCTCAGAGACCTGAGTTTGAGGGGGGGTTAGAAGAGGGTGCAGTCGGGCTAGGGGCAGCCATCGAAGTGGGCCGCTGAGTTGTTCTAGTCAACTGGGAAGTAGATTGGGTTTTGACAGAGCCAATAACTCCATCTGCGTGTGAGGCAGACAATGGTTTGGATGGATTGTTAGTGGCATGGGTAGCATTCGGTATCAACTCGTACAGAGTACCAGATTGTGAATAGACTAAGTCTAAGTACTGATCTCGGGCAATAGCTTCTTCCTCGGTGACTACACCACCCATGGAAACATCACGATAAATCTGGGATAACAATGATTTAGTGAACCATTCTACTAACAATCTTTCAAGAATGACCGCTTTGATTAGCCTTCGTCATTGTCTCCATTCATGAATATGATCGGAGATATGTACGGACGTCGTCTGACGAAGGGAGGTTAATAATTCAGTAACCATCTCATATCGAATGGGTAGTTGGAAGTGTGTGAGGAAGGAGATGGCAAGGGAGTTGAAATCGTGAAAAGATGCGCATGGTAGTTCAATATACCATTTTTCCGCAGAACCCATAAACGTTCATTGGAAAATATGCAAACGTATAGAATCGTCCATGAGGGAGTTGGATGAACACCACAAATGGAAAGTCATCACATGGTTGTTTGGGTCTTCTCCGGACTTTCCGTCGAATTTTGGGATATCAGAAGGAAGTTTAGCTGGAATAGCTGGCCAAATTGGAGAATGACAAATAGGATCATTCGTTAACCGAGAAAAATCTGGAAGGTCCAATGTAGCTAGGAACGGTAGTTGTCGGTTAACCTGTGGGTAATGTTGGTTTGGCATAGGGACACTAGTGGGGCCAATCACTGGGTTATGTGGATAATTATAACTAGTGGGCCCTCTTGTATGAGGTTGGTGCTGACCATGGTACACAGGATTTGAGGTGTTTTGAGAAGCATGTGTGAGAGAAGGATAACTGGATGGGTTTTGAGGGTTATAGGATGAGTTTGGCGTTTTTCCATAAGGAGGTTGTTGTAGAGTTTGAGAATTGTGTCCTGCCGAGAACTGTGAATTTCCTAGAAAAGGGACGTTCCATGGATTGGGTGTGGTGGACGCATTTTGTCCATATGGTTGATGGTAGACTCCAGATTGAGGTTTCCCCCCAGCATGAGGGTGCCCCCCAAATGGATCTGGTGGGAGGATTCCCCCCAGCTTGAGATAGAGTTCCCAGAATTTGAGAACCAGACGTAAATGACTGACCGGTGCCGCTGAGTGGATTAGGACCACCAAGACCGGTCCCTCGAGGTTGTTGGATAGGTATGGAATTTCCCGGCATAACTTGGGTAGTAGTGGCTTGGGTAGTAGTGGCAGTGGGAGTATTCAGTGCCCTGTACCCAAAAGGGAGTGTAGGTCTTGGTGTTACAGGTGTGCCAATCGTAGCTTGGTTGACCACTGCATTACCGGCGGGAATAGTCAGAATGTGAGGGACTATTGTAGAATGGGCCATCTGGAGGGGAAGAGTAGACCTTGGGCCAATGGGCGATGTGTTCGGACAAACGGGCAGTGTGGCCGTAAAAATGGTGGCACCGGTAAAATGGTTTAGGGATACGGTGTAGGAAATAGGTGTGTCAGCACCCATCCCTGTTCCATAAAGATCTCGCACCATGCGCGGTGAACTTTGAACAATGTCCACAGTCCAAAAAGGGTCATCGGCTAAAGGGTTTTGATGAGACCCGGTCAAAATATCAGAAGGATTGATGACGACAAATTCACCAGTGGAATTCAATTGGAGGACATGCCCTTCATATCCCTCTGGAATGCAGAAAGCTTCCAGAGACTCTGAAACAATTTGAAAACTCTCTAAAGGAGTGGGAACTTCTTCCTAGGAAGTTGTAGTGTTTTGAAGCTTGCTCTGTTGAGGAGATTCCTCCATATAATGAGGGGGTAAAAGGGTGTTTCCTTCCATATTTTCTTGAGGAAGTCCCTGTAGCCTCCGTGAACGGCGTGGAGGGTCGATGTTGGTGAAAAAGAGTCGGTGAAAAAGATCTATGGCCAACTACCGAAAAGAAACAACATGCGCTAATAAAATCTAAGAATCACAACCAAGTAAACAGGACCTTCTCTTGATGACCGTACTAGTTGGTGATGAAATCCAACGTCGCGTGATCAAGTCAAGAAGTGGTGGGGATAGGGTAGAACAGTTACAATGGTGACCTGCTTAACGGACTTACACCTTGGTGCAAGCTTCCATGCAGTAATTGTGGATTTAACCTCCAAGGAGCCTGAGTGAGTTTGACCAATGTCTGCTACAGGTACAGTGAGACTTCCCTTCATCGTCACCTTGTGTAAGACCCTAAATATTATGGCCACTAAGGTTACCAATTCATAGTCATCCCCTAGGCGGGAATAGTCGACAGTCCGATCCGAACGTATGGGCAGGGTATCGAGCCCGAAATAAACCAAAAGGCTTCCACGTAGTAATTGTGGATTTACCTTTAAGCGATCCCCATAATACGATCTGACCACCACAATCAGTTAAACCATGGAGGGTTAGTTCCCGTAGCTCACCCAAAAGCGACCTCGTGCGTAACCCCTGTGTGAGAGGGGGATCCCAGGCAGACTTATACGATAATTGGATTTGACTCTCCCTAACTCAGGATGCTACTGTTTGTTTTGGAAACTTTGGAGAGTTATGCTAATAGCCTAATCCAAAGTACTAAGCCTAGTCTACTGTTGGTGGAGGATCCTAGAAAAGAGAAATTCTAGATAACGTTTAATTAGCGTTCATTTTATATCTGTTCTTTACTCAAAAGAGGTGCATGGAAGTGAAACGAATGGAATTATGACTCAGTCCCAAAAATGCATCAAAGATGATAAGCAGTCATTTCTTTTCAATGAACATCTATCTAAGGGAGAGAGAGAGTTCTTTTCACTAACAAGCACTAATAAGGAATGTCCTCAAACAAATTTTTTTCTCAAATCAAATCTTGATGTGATGCTAAATTTTTTTGATATACCAGTTAACATGCACAATCAATCATGAAGATGCTTTTTATTGTTTTCATATGAATAATGATTAATTCAACACAATGCTCATCTTGCTAATTATCTTTTGGATGAATGAAAATCAAACTAACACAAGAAAGAATCACAGAAACAATACACCCTCTTGTTGCGATCAAAACAAGAAGCGAAAGAAAAGAAATAATCAAAGAGGAATCAAACCAATAACTTCACACCAAAAGAAATGTCGAAGAACAATGATCTTAACCAAAACCAAATGAAAATATATGTAGGCCTTTTATGACCTTCACTAGCGTTTTCAGTCGAAGAGGAGAGAAGGACAATGCATGGGTTTCAAACTCCAAATGGCAGAAAAACTCAACAACAATAGTGAAGAAGGCTACAAAATTCAAACAACAAGATGTTTGTTCTTCAAAAAGACAGATGTCAAAGCTGGAAAAGAATAAGGATTGACTCACAAGGTAACCCAACAAGAGATACACAGAGGAAAAACCCTAAAAAAATAATTCTGGAAAGCTTATTGGCCAAAAGAGGGCTGGCGCTTCGTTGTCAAAGACAAGGAGCATTATAGCGCTCTATGAAAAGCACTCAGGGAGCAGTCGTGCTCTATTAACACAGGGACAGGGGTGCTAGGTTCAGAAAGCTTCTAAAAGTGTCAAAAAATGCAAAAATTGTAAGTCAATGTCGACAATTAGGCTGAGTGTGATGGGGTAGGGAGTCAATCAGCTCATGAAAACAATCAAAAGAGGAGTGAACCAGGCCTGAAACAATCAAGTGGTAAAACAAGGTCAATGAGGAGAAATCAAAACAAGGAGTTTTGATTCGAGGCTATCTCCCCAGTGGAGTCGCCAGTTTCTGTTGTAGGAAAATCTCCCTACGGATAGGTAGATTGACTCAAAGAGCTTGACCCTAACTCTAAGACAGAAAATGCTTAATGTGGACACTGAATTCCTTTCAAATATATACAAACTAACACATGATAAGGAATGAGAATAGAGGTACCTCTTTATCGACGTTTGTCCCTGCACGCTTCGAGTTGAGTTCCAATCCTTTGCTCCTCGACAAGCCCTGTAGACAAACAAGAAACGACCACTTCCTACTCTATTGATATTAGCTTGAAAATAGATCTATCTATCAATGATAAGTTCATGTGAGATCAAACACAAACTAGAAAGAAACAGGCCAAGTGTGTCATATTAATGAGAATAACAACGGTACTTACAATCGTAGATGCGAATGCGACAGATTCGTCAAGTCTCCTTCGTCTAACCCTTGCTCGAAATATCCACAACCTAGATAACAACAACTTCACTGATCACTCTCCTCTGACTGGCTATGTGTTTCCTATGAGATCATAGGTTTCATGCTAGCAATTCTTCCCCCTTCTCACCATCATAGAGATTGCTTATATAGGTTAAGAGGAGCTTAACCTCTTGAGTTATCTTTGGAACAAGTTGAGGAATTCCCTCCTTGGATCAGGGATATTCTGATAGAACCAATAATTCGAATGCAACTGCCTTCTAAACATGAGAGATCCTCCCCTTATTCTCCTCAATGGGCCAACTACTGCCTCAGATTAGATAGCTCTCCCTCAAAAGGGGCATCAAAGTGATATAGCGCTCCCTAGGAAGCTTGAGGGGGGCGCGAGCACTCCAAGGATGGATAACGCTCCTTCTGACGGGCAGACAAGCGTTATAATGCTCCCTTAGACCTTATAGGGAAGTGCCAGCGCTCCTAGGACTGATGTAGGGGAGCGCTCACCCTCAAAACCTTAATTTAAGAGCTCTTCTCAGGTGATAAAAGTTCCTGGACATCAGTTAATCAATTTCCTTCCTCCAAATCAAGTGTATGAGATGTCTTAAGTGCCTCCTTACTGTCGTTGTTATGGCAGTATGCTTAAGCAATATTTGCGACACTTGTGAGCAACTTGCGACACTTGCGAAAGTTGTAAGGGACATGCGACACTTACAACACTTATCGAAGTGAGCAATATTGAGCCGCAAAAAAATATATCACACTTCATGCCTACCCAAAAGAAAATCTTTTTCATGTCTACGTACATTTTCCTCACACCTGGATGCGCACAATAAAGTTCTCTATGGGATTCATTCAGTATGATGCTTCAAATATCCCCACCTTCGGGGATGTACATCCTTCCTTGATATATTAATAGTCCATTTGCTTCCAGGATATATCCTTCATACTTTGGATCTAATTTCCTCTCACTCTAGAGGGTGGAAGTAACATTTAAATACCAACTATCTCCAAGAATTTTCCCCAACACCTGATCCCTAAGATTGACTTTTAATGGTACCAAGGAGAAGACACTTGCTGTCCTACTCAAGGGATCTGTGACCACATTTTCCCTTCCCTTGATGTATGAAATTCCAAAATCATACTCACTCATAAACTCACTCCATTGCCTCTGCCTAGAATTGATATCCCTTTAAGTTAAGAGATGTTTTAAACTTTCATGGTTCGTTTTGAGCTCAAAGATTCACCCCACTAGTTAGTGCCTCCAAAGTTTCAGAGCTAGCATTACAATTGACAACTCTAAATCATGATAAACGTAAATCTATTCAACTTCCTTGATGCATATGCTATCACTCCTCCATCTTGCATTAGCACGACCCTCAACCCTTGCTTCAAGTCATCTCTGTAGAGTGTGAAGTATTTTTCCATATCTGACACTCGTAGAATTGGTGGACTAGTTAGTAACCTCTTAAGCTTTGTGAATGCACTGTCACATTATTCTGTCCATTCATACCTGACCCCCATGCGTTGCAGAGTGGTGATGGGTTTCTCTATTTTTGAGAACCCTTCCACAAATATTCGGTAATAACCCGCTAGCCCCATGAAGCTTCTTACCTCATGAGCATTTTTCGGCACTGGCAATTCCATAATGGACTTTATCTTTTCTAGGTCCACAGATATTCCTTCATTGGAAATAATATGACCTAAATAGTGAATTTATTTCTCGAAGGAAGATCACTTTGAAAAATTGCCATACAATTTGTTCTCCCTAAGGCATGACAACATGTAATATACCTCAAATTTTCCATAAAAAAAATAAAAATCTAAGGGACATTAATCTCCAAATTCATTTAATAGATTCATAGTAAAGAGGAAGGAATCTCCATTCCTGTTATAAATCTCTGTGAGATATATTTTGTACCACACAAAGACATTTCTACACTAGTCTAACTTACTTTGAAAATAAAAAATTATAGGGTGAAATCACGAAGGTGGGTTACACTTTCGTGACAATCGGGTTTCCAAATTTTCGAAAAACCAATTTTCGGCCGAACTAAATAAATTTTTCGACCGAAAGATATAATTTTCGGCCGAACTATTGTTCGGCCGAAAACATAAACGTCAAATCGAACGGATCCATAACCGGGCGCTCGATTTTCGTGTAAAAATTTGGTCGGACGGATTTTTTTTTTCCGGCAATAATTGTTCGGCCGAACTATTTTTCGGCCGAAAGATTGTTCGGCCGAAATAATGTTTCGGCCGACAAATAGTTTGGCCGAAAGATTTTTTATATAAGTGCCACACATCGATGGTGGATGGTTAGAAACTTTTTGGGTTGTGAGGCGCATTGTGTAGCCGAGGTCGAGCGCTGTGTAGCCGAGGTCGAGGTCTGTGTAGCCGAGGTCGAGTTTGAGGTCGAGCGCTGTGTAGCC
>JZKD02S0357249.1:0-18872 GCA_000966675.3 Picea glauca | reverse complement strand
TTCATATGGTAACTTGATGATCCACACAAGGAGTTCAATGTCTATTAATAATGGCAGTGGGTGTTCCCTTTCATATGGTAACTTGATGATCCACACAAGGAGTTCAATGTCTATTGATACCAACCTCTCCAACCATAAAAATCCTCCATGGATGCAACTGAGAAACAACTTGACACATATGTTTATCTTTGCAGTCCTCCCAAAATGAAGAATGTATAGCATATTCAAAATGTTTGTTTTATCCACCCATGTTTCTCATTAGTGTGCCTCTACTATTACTTCTTGTGAATCTAGGGTGATCTTTACATTCATGTACTTATCTGGTTCCAACTCTAGAAACTTTTTTATATCTTTCAACTCATGGTCTACATACTTCAAATTCCCTATTGCACCTAACATATCCTCTTCAACGATTACCCCCAGTGGGATATATTGTTTAACAAGTTCATTCTTTGGCTCCTTTGGTAGCTTAACCTACTTCATTGTCGACTTTCTTGGTGACACATAATCCTTTGGAATGTTGATCAATCTTGGCCCTCACGTTGATGCTCCTAGAGTTTCCTTGAATATAGGTATCGATGTCTTCCTGGTGCATTATTTCTTTTGTTATGATGAATATTATCCTTTCTTTGGTGGTGCCATTGTTCTCTAGAATTAACTCACATCTGCAAATTTCTTTCTCGACTTTGTTAAATTCTCTTGGTTCATTCTATCTCTCTAAAATGATCGAAAAACAATAAAGTTTCCTTGTCAACCCTTCATTTATTTTATAGCCTGTCTCTAACCGTTTCTATTATTCTTCTCGCCCAAACCTATAGTCTAATGCCCTTGCATTTTCATTCAATTATGTCCCTAACTATTCATTAAATTCATATCCTCCGCTAAATTTTCCAGCCTCTCAAAATCAACTTGTTGTTTTTCATTTATGATTACATGAATCCACTACCTTGCCATCATGTTTACTCTTAAATGTTTGTCCCATCGTGTCTATTCCTTAATTTGTTTCCTTCCTTCTACACATATTTTTGTCACGATTCCATCCTCCTTCCTGCACACTTTTTCTTCCTCTTTTCTACATCTTTGTGTCATATTCTGGTTTCTCTCCTTACTTAGTTTGAACAATATATTATGCATAACTTCAACCTTTTGTCTCTTAACTCAAATGTTATTTATTTTATTTGTTTTCTTCTATAGTAGACTATAATACAAATACTATGGTACACATATTATGTGATCAAACTAGTGTCCCTATACAGTTGTATTCGATTACCATTAACTAGTCCTTAAACAACTTCCCCATTTAGTTTGTATTCGATTACCATTAACTAGTCCTTAAACAACTTCCCCATTTAGTTTTTCCAACTTGACAACACCTGCCTTTGTCACAGATATGATCACATATAGACCTAGCCAAAGCATATGAAACTTTCCAGGGTGCTGCAAAAACTTGTGTTCATAAAGAAAAGCCAAGTCTCTTGTTTGGAACTTCTTTTGTTTAATGTGTCGATCATGCCAGGTTTTCTCATGTGCTTTCTAAAATTGTTGATGAAATCCAACGAAAAAATGGTCTTCTTACAATTCTAAAAGTTATGATAGTCTCTTCTTTACTGCACCAGAATATGTAAGCTCTATCAACGCGACAATGTGCATTCTCGACACGGTGAATTCCATATCCATAAACGCTTCGTTCCCATACAATAATTTTAATGGTGTCTTTTCTATCAGCTTCTTATTTGTATTCCTATATGCCCATAAGATTATTTGTATCCTAAGGTTTAAGTCATCTTCACTTACATTACACGCCTTCATTAGTGCATGCTCTAGGATCTTATTGAATGCTTCCACTATTCATTTTCCTGAGGATGATACAGTGTGCTATTTTGATGATGAATTTGAAACTCCTGTGTCATATTTTCAATCGTCTTAATCAAAAAATGAGTTCCCTTATCACTCATAAGTATTTTGGGGCATCCAAACCTTGTAAGTGCAGTTTCAAAAAAAAAGCGTAGAACTGTCTTTGCGTTACAATCTCTTATTGGTTTTTCTTCAGCCTATCTAGTCAAGTAATATGTCATAGTAATGATGTACCTAGCTCATGACCTCTTTGATGGTGGATTAATTGGTCCAAAAAAATCAACGACCCATTTATCAAAATCCTGTGATGTCTCTTGTGGTACTAATGGCATCTCATCTCTCCTGGAAGGCTTCCCAAGTCTCAGACAAACATCATAGGTCCAACATAATTATTTGACATCATTATGAAGGGCAGGCCACCATACTCTTGTGCGGAAAATTGTTTGGTATTTCATTTTTCCTTCATAATGGCCTCTTGTAACCCCTTCATACACCTATGATAGTATCATATGTATTTCATGCATCAATAGAGAGTGTCGCAGAATACCATCTATGCCTAACTTGTACAAATTTATTACTATTAGCTGATAGGTTGTTTCCTTCACTACTAATTGCTTCTTCTACGCAACTGTAAACTCGACTGGGACTACTCTTGTGCTCAAGAACTAGACTATATCTGTAAAATAGTCGTCAACCATCTTTACTGCAAATAAGTGTGCATTTAGCGGACTGCCATCCATGTTTTCTTCATCTTCTCTTGATAGTATGCATAATAAGTGATCAAGTCATGAATTAAATTTCCCTGGTTTCACAATGAGCTCAAATTTATATTCTTAAAACAATAATAACCATCTCAATATTCTCCCCCCTAAACACTTGCTTATTGACTAGGTATCTCAATGCAAAATTATTTGTATACATCTTAAAGTGTGATCCGAACAAATAATGTGTAAAATTGTGCAATGCATACACCATTGTTCATCCTTCACATTATGTTGTAGTATAGTCTTTTTCTATAGTTGACAAATTCTAGCTTGCAAATGCAATGTGATGATCTATATCTCTTTCTCCTGCATGAGATAGAACGACACCTAATTCTATAGAAGATGCATCTACATGAACATGAAAATCCTTTGTCCAATATCAAAATATCAAAATCAATGCGGTAACCAATTTCTTCTTCAAAGTATCTAAACCTTTCTAACATTCCTCGTTCGATTGAAAATTGTACTCCTTCTTTATTAATCTTTCCATTGGGGCTATGATCTACGCATATCCCCTAAGGAAATTCTTGTAATACCCTGTATGACCCAAAGTTGCTCGTAATTGTCACACTGAAGTAGAAAGTCATAAATCAACTATTACAACAATCTTCGCATGATCCACCAACAATCCTTTATTACACACTACATGGCCCATTAAGATACCAAACAACGAACATAAAATGCACTTCTCCAAATTCAAAGATATTTAAAACTGCGTACACCTATCCAACATCAAGTGCAAAGTATCAACATGGTATTTCAACAAGCTAAACATCATCCAATCATCGAAGTATACTTCTAAGAACTTATGAATGAATTATTTAAATGTTTCTAAAATCACTCTAGAGAATACTCTTGGTGTGTTATTCAATCCAAAAGACATCACCGTGTACTGGTAACATCCTCATTTTGTTGCAATTGAAGTCATATATCTATCTTCCTCTGCAATATCGATCTAATGATACCCTGAGAATCCATCAGTGAATGAATAAGCTTCTTGTCCTCCTACATTATCCAACACTTCATCTTTTAACAGAGTAGGAAACTGATAATGTAAACAAGCATCATTTAATTTAATCAGATCTACACAAAATTTTATCTTGTGTGTCTTCTTATCCTAAAACACCATTGGACTAATCCACTATGATTCTATCATAGGTTCAATAATTCTAGTTTCCAACATATTTTCTATATCCACTTTCACCTTTTTCTTATACACTGGGTTCAATCTGGATGGTCCTTGCTTCACTGGATTGGCATATGGATTCAAGGGGATCTTCATCTCTCTGAACTCCCCAAAAATCCCTTTCATCTATGAAAATGTGGTTGGAAATAGGTCATGATATTTATGTAATAAATTAGCTATCTTCTCAACAGTTTCCTCATTCCAATAGTCTCTTATGTTCGTAGACTTGGGATTATCTTCGGTACAAATATTTACTTCGTGCATTCTGAACGACTTTGCATATATGATCAATTCAAGCTATGGACCCTTTACTACACGTTCTCCTTCAGTTTCAGATATTTTCACATTTCTTGGATCTTCAACCTCTTGGTCTTCTTCAACAACATTATAACAGTGAAAAAATTCTTCGACTATCATAGTAGATCTATGCACATAACATACATGTACTAGTTCTATCAAGTCTTCTGATGTAAAAATCTTGTCCTTGATAAAATGCAAAGTTGTATCTACTGAGGGGGTCTCATATTCAAAAATAAAATTTACCTTAAAATTACGAGTCAATTCATCCCAATTTGGAGTTTGTCTGTGCTCTTCCAGTTCTAAATACTAGTTCTTCGAGATTGTGTCCAAGGTGTGGATGAACAACTCCATCCATTTTTTCCTAGGTACTTTACTCCATGTCACAATGCACTATGTAACATGCTCCCTCTGAAATATCAATCACATATACTTCTACATAGTATCTTTATTCTTTGTCCCGAGCCTGACCTGTAATAACCTTCTCCATTGTTGCCAATCTCTTATTGCACCGTTATGCACAACCCACCATCTTTTTGTGGTTTCTTTCAATGTGATGTCTAGATCTAGTAATCTTTACCGATCTAACATTTTTAATTAAAATTGTCTTATAAAGTAAGCTACATCAATTAGTCTGTCAAACCTTAGAGGATCACATACCTCAGTTCCAATCCATCGTAATGTGTGGGTAATCTGAGAACATTTCCTTGTAGACAATTCATGCAATTTCTGCTACCAATTCTCCAAAGCTTCTTTTGAATATGATGTGCATGAACCAATACTTCTCCAACTAAGTACATGATCAGTTATATGATTCACATAATCCTCCATCCACACAGTCATACTATACAAGTTATTGAGATCTTTTCCCTTTACTGGTTCTACATATCTTCTTCCTTCAAAAGGATCCAACAACGCAATAACCTTCAAGTCTTCTACTTTAAATATCATCCATATTTTCTTCAAATCAATGATAATATGTTTTTCAATGCCCAATCAAGTCCATGTAGTGTTGGGTAAGGGGTGTTACCATCCACTATATCGATCAATTCAAAATCGGCCAAGCTACACACTCCATCAATACTAACACTTACCCATGTCAACCTTCCAATTGAAACAATCTTATATTAATTTGCTAACCTGAACTAAATGGGTGACCAGATCAATTTTGAATTACCCATCATTTCTGAGGTCTTCTTCGGAATGACATTCACATCCGAACCTAGATCCAAAATAATATTATCTATGTCATTGTATCCTATTTTCTGATTGAATCGAAAACCCATATTTTTTCTTTTGTTGTGGTGCACCTGGTTAATTTCTTGGCATGTGAAAGGTATCTCTTTCTCTTGGGTGCAACGGTCAATCATTCTTCCCAGCATACTCAAAGCATAATTATCCTCCATTAGCTCTAAACATTTTCTTAGAAAACTTTTCAAAGTGCTTACCTTGTTAACTTTCCTTTCTGAATGGTCATAGACTAGTGGCATATCCTACACCAATGACCTATCATACAAAGGTGGCATTGTCAAAGTTGATGTTATCCATTCTGTTGCTATCACTTCATTCCTTTCTTGCATATATGTCTCTTTCTCCTTTCTAGGGTCAAACAACGGAGGAGGCTTCATTGCTTTCATGACTGACTCATGGATCCTATTTCCTTGATCTGTCACATAAACTTTGTTTCTTGTTCCTTTGCATGTAACCGTTGCTGTCTTCATTTTTTCATCGTGTGCCTCTGTTGCTATCATCTCTACATTTAGATTCCTCTTTTCTGGCCACTTTGTGATCAACTTTGGGCAATCCTCCATTGCATGGTATACCTATCTGCAATATGTGCACATCGTCTAGGGATTCAAACCCTCTCATAGTAAATTTCCAGGATGATTATAGTTATAACATATAATTGGTCCTCTTCCTATATCAAATCCTCCTCTCCCACGGCCTATGAACCGTCCTCTCCCTCCTTGATTATAACCTCTTGGAGTATTATGATGTGAATATCCTCCTTTAGATTGTTCTCCATGGACTCTATATGGATCTATGGTGCACTCTCTCATAAAATCAAATGCACAACAAACCTTATCTCCATGTCCCACTAACTTAAAAAAATTACAAAACAAGTTTCTTGCAGTGTTATGATATTTCTCATCAATGGACAAGAAGTAGGGTGGTGACCCATCATCTTGCAAATCTCACACCATACCCCTAATGGATTCAAAGTTCCTATATTCAAATATTGTTGAAAAGATACACATTCGTTCTTATGATGACTTTCTATTCTACATGTGACACACCATACTTCCTCGTTCTTTTATTTTCCTTTCGCAATTTCTTGCAACTAAATAGTCAACATTGGTAACTACGACCGAAATTGAGCCATCCTTGCACCATTTTATCCTATAGGGGATGCTTCCAACTTCAGAGTAATTTCTAGGGCTTCCGACTACGGTACAATCCTTTGTTGTTTCAAGGGATTGAGTATATGCGGAAAAAATCTTGCAATAAACCATTCCCTATGTTGTTCATCTTGAATTTGGAATGTCAACCGATCCTTCAGTATATTGACTCTTTGATCATAATCCCACAATGATTCATTCACTATCTTCTTTATCTCCTTCATCTTTGTAATGCACTACAACTTAGACTTACTTTTCTAGAACTCTTTCAACAGAGCTTCTCTTACATCTGCGAATGTTCTAGTTTGTCCCACAGGTGTAGTATTCTGATGTTTGATGTACCATAGTAATGCACGGTCTCTGAATGTCTTCACCAACTGTGAAATATCCGCATCATCATCATGGACATTCTTCATAGTCCATATTGTCTCAAAAATGAACAAGTGTCGTTCTTGATCTTCTGCACCTACCCTGTGAAAGAAAATCATTTTTAAAGTGGGATCTACTCTCGCCATCACATTATGCACGATATTCCTCCTTGGTGATACTATCTGAAGTTGGGTTACTGTACTATTTTCACTATTTTGATTGTTATCCCTACTTCTCTTACTAACTACAATCAACAAGGTTTGTTCATACATTAGAGATGCACACGGGGTCATGTGTTTGACACGGAGTTTGGCCTTAGTGGGATCTTCTTCAGTGGGATATTCTTCTACAGGACTGAGTTGATATTCTTTTCGTGGTATGATATAAAGTATTACGCTGGTGTCTCTCTCTTGAAACTCATTGTGTTTCTCCTCTCTATCAACCATAGTCCTCTTCCTACTATATCAAAACCTCTTTCCACTGCGCAATACCCCAATCTCTTCTTTTGTCGCACATTCTTCTTCTCTCGGCATCATAAGCCCATTCGTTCCTTATTCATTCTTCCCTACAACACTCAAACCATTCCCTGGTCAGCCCCTTGTACCCCTTGTGTGTGAAAGTGCTTAACTGCTAGGGAAATCAAATTCCATCTTCATAACCCCTTTATCACATAACAACATCTTAATCCAAGTAGATAGTAACTTCAAGTATCTTCTGCATGGTCCCTTAAAGAATTCTCTTTCAGCGACACTATATAACTCAGTACAATCTATAACAAATTTAGTAATGTAACCTAGGAGTATACTATTCAACCAGAAATCAACTACGCATGATACCTAACTACTTATATTATCGAATTTCTAAATTAACCCAAGGGTCCATTTTTTCATAACAAAACCGTGAAATATTTTGTTATGTTCAACTAATCTATGGATCCACTCCGCTAAAATATTTGGAAAATTAGCAAAGAAAATTTCATGAAAAATTGTAAACACATACCTCTGTAAGCATTCCTTTGCACTCATATGTTGATTCTTATTCTGATCTACAACAAAATCGATCTCCTTTGTCTCCAACCATTGTCCAATATCCTTCTTAGTAGGTCTCCACATTCCCCCGAGTCTCAGATCTCGGTCCCGGCAACAAAACCATTTGTTGGTGCGCAGTGGTAAAACCCGAGGTTCAACATGACATCACCAACAAAGCCCTAAAGATATCGGCCCTTTTGGCATCACCCATAAGCAAGTGAGGTCTCACCCGAGGTACCTATGGGGACTATAGAAATCAAGTTTCCAAAGTCATGAAGGGAAGGGAGTCATTCATTCTTACGTCTACTTAACATTCAGTGATTATACCATTAATCATGTGCTCATATTAATCATTCATTATTGCACGCAATAACCATAATAGTAAAGAGACACATCACAAAAAAACACAAATACACTATAATTAACATGGTTCACTCCAAATGGGCTACACTTCTTATAACATTATTCAACATCATTTCTTACAAAAGGTGTGCATTGCACTCATACAAAATATCTTAGTTATAACCCAACATGCCCTTATCATTCACAGTTAGGTGCACACTTAGCTCATAACCCACTCATCCATAACATCCTCTTCAACACTTAGTTTATACCCAAAACCCATACATATTTATACATTTACATTATGGCTTATCCCATTACAAATGGACCAATTACTTCAAACTAACTAACATTTGTCTTTCACCTGCTATGACCCATGAAAATGTGCTAATTTTTTTTCTTTCTTTCATGCTTGGTACTCCTTTTCCGATTTTTTACTTGACACCGATTCCCACAATTTGTCCCAAAATGTCTTGCTCCAACAATATGATTTTATGTAAGTTCCCAAAGCAATCTCAATATCCTTAAAAACTAATAAATACCATAAATGTAATGACAAATTGGGAACCAATGAGTTATAAAAAGAAATTGCATTTCCGCAAAGCCAACAACCTTCCTGAAACACTTATTGATAATCAAAGTAATCATAGAACTCAACATTAAAAAAAAAAGCCCTTGAGTAAAAAGGGATCTCACATTTCTTAATCCAAGTCTAGTGAATCACTCAAACAATGCACACCTCTTCATAGTGCTTCGCTATATAAGTACTATGAAGAGGAGAAGGCTTAGGAGCATTTGGTTTGAAAGTGTTGTTTTTTACCACACCCATTAATGACATAGGTTTGGAAGATGAAACCCTCCCTAAACCCACAACTCCTTCACACAATTGTAGCACTGAATTGATGTAGCACTGAATGGATGGTGGAATATTTTCCTATATTGTATATAAACAGCAAAGTTTGATACTCAAGTTGTTTATCCCCATCTATTATTAAACAATTTATTAAACAATTTCCTCCTTAGATCAAACACACAATCTACATAATACACCTAAAAGGAGATAGTTTTTAACCGTAATATGAAAATGTGCCTTCCTTTCTTAAAAAACAGCAAACACCTCGCTGGCACAACTTCCATGAGAGAATTTACTTCTAAACATTTCATCAAACGCATGCCATGTTTCCCCAATACCTTGACACTGATTGTGTGTATACATTTTGTNTTCATATGGTAACTTGATGATCCACACAAGGAGTTCAATGTCTATTAATAATGGCAGTGGGTGTTCCCTTTCATATGGTAACTTGATGATCCACACAAGGAGTTCAATGTCTATTGATACCAACCTCTCCAACCATAAAAATCCTCCATGGATGCAACTGAGAAACAACTTGACACATATGTTTATCTTTGCAGTCCTCCCAAAATGAAGAATGTATAGCATATTCAAAATGTTTGTTTTATCCACCCATGTTTCTCATTAGTGTGCCTCTACTATTACTTCTTGTGAATCTAGGGTGATCTTTACATTCATGTACTTATCTGGTTCCAACTCTAGAAACTTTTTTATATCTTTCAACTCATGGTCTACATACTTCAAATTCCCTATTGCACCTAACATATCCTCTTCAACGATTACCCCCAGTGGGATATATTGTTTAACAAGTTCATTCTTTGGCTCCTTTGGTAGCTTAACCTACTTCATTGTCGACTTTCTTGGTGACACATAATCCTTTGGAATGTTGATCAATCTTGGCCCTCACGTTGATGCTCCTAGAGTTTCCTTGAATATAGGTATCGATGTCTTCCTGGTGCATTATTTCTTTTGTTATGATGAATATTATCCTTTCTTTGGTGGTGCCATTGTTCTCTAGAATTAACTCACATCTGCAAATTTCTTTCTCGACTTTGTTAAATTCTCTTGGTTCATTCTATCTCTCTAAAATGATCGAAAAACAATAAAGTTTCCTTGTCAACCCTTCATTTATTTTATAGCCTGTCTCTAACCGTTTCTATTATTCTTCTCGCCCAAACCTATAGTCTAATGCCCTTGCATTTTCATTCAATTATGTCCCTAACTATTCATTAAATTCATATCCTCCGCTAAATTTTCCAGCCTCTCAAAATCAACTTGTTGTTTTTCATTTATGATTACATGAATCCACTACCTTGCCATCATGTTTACTCTTAAATGTTTGTCCCATCGTGTCTATTCCTTAATTTGTTTCCTTCCTTCTACACATATTTTTGTCACGATTCCATCCTCCTTCCTGCACACTTTTTCTTCCTCTTTTCTACATCTTTGTGTCATATTCTGGTTTCTCTCCTTACTTAGTTTGAACAATATATTATGCATAACTTCAACCTTTTGTCTCTTAACTCAAATGTTATTTATTTTATTTTTTTTCTTCTATAGTAGACTATAATACAAATACTATGGTACACATATTATGTGATCAAACTAGTGTCCCTATACAATTGTATTCGATTACCATTAACTAGTCCTTAAACAACTTCCCCATTTAGTTTTTCCAACTTGACAACACCTGCCTTTGTCACAAATATGATCACATATAGACCTATCCAAATCATATGAAACTTTCGAGGGTGCTGCAAAAACTTGTTTTCATAAAGAAAAGCTAAGTCTCTTGTTTAGAACTTCTTTTGTTTAATGTGTCGGTCATGTCAGGTTTTCTCGTGTTCTTTCTAAAATTGCTGATTAAATCCAACGAAAAAGTGGTCTTCTTCCAATTCTAAAAGTTCTGATAGTCTCTTCTTTACTGCACCAGAATATGTAAGCTCTATCAACGCGACAATGTGCATTCTCGACACGGTGAATTCCATATCCATAAACGCTTCGTTCCCATACAATAATTTTAATGGTGTCTTTTCTATCAGCTTCTTATTTGTATTCCTATATGCCCATAAGATTATTTGTATCCTAAGGTTTAAGTCATCTTCACTTACATTACACGCCTTCATTAGTGCATGCTCTAGGATCTTATTGAATGCTTCCACTATTCATTTTCCTGAGGATGATACAGTGTGCTATTTTGATGATGAATTTGAAACTCCTGTGTCATATTTTCAATCGTCTTAATCAAAAAATGAGTTCCCTTATCACTCATAAGTATTTTGGGGCATCCAAACCTTGTAAGTGCAGTTTCAAAAAAAAAGCGTAGAACTGTCTTTGCGTTACAATCTCTTATTGGTTTTTCTTCAGCCTATCTAGTCAAGTAATATGTCATAGTAATGATGTACCTAGCTCATGACCTCTTTGATGGTGGATTAATTGGTCCAAAAAAATCAACGACCCATTTATCAAAATCCTGTGATGTCTCTTGTGGTACTAATGGCATCTCATCTCTCCTGGAAGGCTTCCCAAGTCTCAGACAAACATCATAGGTCCAACATAATTATTTGACATCATTATGAAGGGCAGGCCACCATACTCTTGTGCGGAAAATTGTTTGGTATTTCATTTTTCCTTCATAATGGCCTCTTGTAACCCCTTCATACACCTATGATAGTATCATATGTATTTCATGCATCAATAGAGAGTGTCGCAGAATACCATCTATGCCTAACTTGTACAAATTTATTACTATTAGCTGATAGGTTGTTTCCTTCACTACTAATTGCTTCTTCTACGCAACTGTAAACTCGACTGGGACTACTCTTGTGCTCAAGAACTAGACTATATCTGTAAAATAGTCGTCAACCATCTTTACTGCAAATAAGTGTGCATTTAGCGGACTGCCATCCATGTTTTCTTCATCTTCTCTTGATAGTATGCATAATAAGTGATCAAGTCATGAATTAAATTTCCCTGGTTTCACAATGAGCTCAAATTTATATTCTTAAAACAATAATAACCATCTCAATATTCTCCCCCCTAAACACTTGCTTATTGACTAGGTATCTCAATGCAAAATTATTTGTATACATCTTAAAGTGTGATCCGAACAAATAATGTGTAAAATTGTGCAATGCATACACCATTGTTCATCCTTCACATTATGTTGTAGTATAGTCTTTTTCTATAGTTGACAAATTCTAGCTTGCAAATGCAATGTGATGATCTATATCTCTTTCTCCTGCATGAGATAGAACGACACCTAATTCTATAGAAGATGCATCTACATGAACATGAAAATCCTTTGTCCAATATCAAAATATCAAAATCAATGCGGTAACCAATTTCTTCTTCAAAGTATCTAAACCTTTCTAACATTCCTCGTTCGATTGAAAATTGTACTCCTTCTTTATTAATCTTTCCATTGGGGCTATGATCTACGCATATCCCCTAAGGAAATTCTTGTAATACCCTGTATGACCCAAAGTTGCTCGTAATTGTCACACTGAAGTAGAAAGTCATAAATCAACTATTACAACAATCTTCGCATGATCCACCAACAATCCTTTATTACACACTACATGGCCCATTAAGATACCAAACAACGAACATAAAATGCACTTCTCCAAATTCAAAGATATTTAAAACTGCGTACACCTATCCAACATCAAGTGCAAAGTATCAACATGGTATTTCAACAAGCTAAACATCATCCAATCATCGAAGTATACTTCTAAGAACTTATGAATGAATTATTTAAATGTTTCTAAAATCACTCTAGAGAATACTCTTGGTGTGTTATTCAATCCAAAAGACATCACCGTGTACTGGTAACATCCTCATTTTGTTGCAATTGAAGTCATATATCTATCTTCCTCTGCAATATCGATCTAATGATACCCTGAGAATCCATCAGTGAATGAATAAGCTTCTTGTCCTCCTACATTATCCAACACTTCATCTTTTAACAGAGTAGGAAACTGATAATGTAAACAAGCATCATTTAATTTAATCAGATCTACACAAAATTTTATCTTGTGTGTCTTCTTATCCTAAAACACCATTGGACTAATCCACTATGATTCTATCATAGGTTCAATAATTCTAGTTTCCAACATATTTTCTATATCCACTTTCACCTTTTTCTTATACACTGGGTTCAATCTGGATGGTCCTTGCTTCACTGGATTGGCATATGGATTCAAGGGGATCTTCATCTCTCTGAACTCCCCAAAAATCCCTTTCATCTATGAAAATGTGGTTGGAAATAGGTCATGATATTTATGTAATAAATTAGCTATCTTCTCAACAGTTTCCTCATTCCAATAGTCTCTTATGTTCGTAGACTTGGGATTATCTTCGGTACAAATATTTACTTCGTGCATTCTGAACGACTTTGCATATATGATCAATTCAAGCTATGGACCCTTTACTACACGTTCTCCTTCAGTTTCAGATATTTTCACATTTCTTGGATCTTCAACCTCTTGGTCTTCTTCAACAACATTATAACAGTGAAAAAATTCTTCGACTATCATAGTAGATCTATGCACATAACATACATGTACTAGTTCTATCAAGTCTTCTGATGTAAAAATCTTGTCCTTGATAAAATGCAAAGTTGTATCTACTGAGGGGGTCTCATATTCAAAAATAAAATTTACCTTAAAATTACGAGTCAATTCATCCCAATTTGGAGTTTGTCTGTGCTCTTCCAGTTCTAAATACTAGTTCTTCGAGATTGTGTCCAAGGTGTGGATGAACAACTCCATCCATTTTTTCCTAGGTACTTTACTCCATGTCACAATGCACTATGTAACATGCTCCCTCTGAAATATCAATCACATATACTTCTACATAGTATCTTTATTCTTTGTCCCGAGCCTGACCTGTAATAACCTTCTCCATTGTTGCCAATCTCTTATTGCACCGTTATGCACAACCCACCATCTTTTTGTGGTTTCTTTCAATGTGATGTCTAGATCTAGTAATCTTTACCGATCTAACATTTTTAATTAAAATTGTCTTATAAAGTAAGCTACATCAATTAGTCTGTCAAACCTTAGAGGATCACATACCTCAGTTCCAATCCATCGTAATGTGTGGGTAATCTGAGAACATTTCCTTGTAGACAATTCATGCAATTTCTGCTACCAATTCTCCAAAGCTTCTTTTGAATATGATGTGCATGAACCAATACTTCTCCAACTAAGTACATGATCAGTTATATGATTCACATAATCCTCCATCCACACAGTCATACTATACAAGTTATTGAGATCTTTTCCCTTTACTGGTTCTACATATCTTCTTCCTTCAAAAGGATCCAACAACGCAATAACCTTCAAGTCTTCTACTTTAAATATCATCCATATTTTCTTCAAATCAATGATAATATGTTTTTCAATGCCCAATCAAGTCCATGTAGTGTTGGGTAAGGGGTGTTACCATCCACTATATCGATCAATTCAAAATCGGCCAAGCTACACACTCCATCAATACTAACACTTACCCATGTCAACCTTCCAATTGAAACAATCTTATATTAATTTGCTAACCTGAACTAAATGGGTGACCAGATCAATTTTGAATTACCCATCATTTCTGAGGTCTTCTTCGGAATGACATTCACATCCGAACCTAGATCCAAAATAATATTATCTATGTCATTGTATCCTATTTTCTGATTGAATCGAAAACCCATATTTTTTCTTTTGTTGTGGTGCACCTGGTTAATTTCTTGGCATGTGAAAGGTATCTCTTTCTCTTGGGTGCAACGGTCAATCATTCTTCCCAGCATACTCAAAGCATAATTATCCTCCATTAGCTCTAAACATTTTCTTAGAAAACTTTTCAAAGTGCTTACCTTGTTAACTTTCCTTTCTGAATGGTCATAGACTAGTGGCATATCCTACACCAATGACCTATCATACAAAGGTGGCATTGTCAAAGTTGATGTTATCCATTCTGTTGCTATCACTTCATTCCTTTCTTGCATATATGTCTCTTTCTCCTTTCTAGGGTCAAACAACGGAGGAGGCTTCATTGCTTTCATGACTGACTCATGGATCCTATTTCCTTGATCTGTCACATAAACTTTGTTTCTTGTTCCTTTGCATGTAACCGTTGCTGTCTTCATTTTTTCATCGTGTGCCTCTGTTGCTATCATCTCTACATTTAGATTCCTCTTTTCTGGCCACTTTGTGATCAACTTTGGGCAATCCTCCATTGCATGGTATACCTATCTGCAATATGTGCACATCGTCTAGGGATTCAAACCCTCTCATAGTAAATTTCCAGGATGATTATAGTTATAACATATAATTGGTCCTCTTCCTATATCAAATCCTCCTCTCCCACGGCCTATGAACCGTCCTCTCCCTCCTTGATTATAACCTCTTGGAGTATTATGATGTGAATATCCTCCTTTAGATTGTTCTCCATGGACTCTATATGGATCTATGGTGCACTCTCTCATAAAATCAAATGCACAACAAACCTTATCTCCATGTCCCACTAACTTAAAAAAATTACAAAACAAGTTTCTTGCAGTGTTATGATATTTCTCATCAATGGACAAGAAGTAGGGTGGTGACCCATCATCTTGCAAATCTCACACCATACCCCTAATGGATTCAAAGTTCCTATATTCAAATATTGTTGAAAAGATACACATTCGTTCTTATGATGACTTTCTATTCTACATGTGACACACCATACTTCCTCGTTCTTTTATTTTCCTTTCGCAATTTCTTGCAACTAAATAGTCAACATTGGTAACTACGACCGAAATTGAGCCATCCTTGCACCATTTTATCCTATAGGGGATGCTTCCAACTTCAGAGTAATTTCTAGGGCTTCCGACTACGGTACAATCCTTTGTTGTTTCAAGGGATTGAGTATATGCGGAAAAAATCTTGCAATAAACCATTCCCTATGTTGTTCATCTTGAATTTGGAATGTCAACCGATCCTTCAGTATATTGACTCTTTGATCATAATCCCACAATGATTCATTCACTATCTTCTTTATCTCCTTCATCTTTGTAATGCACTACAACTTAGACTTACTTTTCTAGAACTCTTTCAACAGAGCTTCTCTTACATCTGCGAATGTTCTAGTTTGTCCCACAGGTGTAGTATTCTGATGTTTGATGTACCATAGTAATGCACGGTCTCTGAATGTCTTCACCAACTGTGAAATATCCGCATCATCATCATGGACATTCTTCATAGTCCATATTGTCTCAAAAATGAACAAGTGTCGTTCTTGATCTTCTGCACCTACCCTGTGAAAGAAAATCATTTTTAAAGTGGGATCTACTCTCGCCATCACATTATGCACGATATTCCTCCTTGGTGATACTATCTGAAGTTGGGTTACTGTACTATTTTCACTATTTTGATTGTTATCCCTACTTCTCTTACTAACTACAATCAACAAGGTTTGTTCATACATTAGAGATGCACACGGGGTCATGTGTTTGACACGGAGTTTGGCCTTAGTGGGATCTTCTTCAGTGGGATATTCTTCTACAGGACTGAGTTGATATTCTTTTCGTGGTATGATATAAAGTATTACGCTGGTGTCTCTCTCTTGAAACTCATTGTGTTTCTCCTCTCTATCAACCATAGTCCTCTTCCTACTATATCAAAACCTCTTTCCACTGCGCAATACCCCAATCTCTTCTTTTGTCGCACATTCTTCTTCTCTCGGCATCATAAGCCCATTCGTTCCTTATTCATTCTTCCCTACAACACTCAAACCATTCCCTGGTCAGCCCCTTGTACCCCTTGTGTGTGAAAGTGCTTAACTGCTAGGGAAATCAAATTCCATCTTCATAACCCCTTTATCACATAACAACATCTTAATCCAAGTAGATAGTAACTTCAAGTATCTTCTGCATGGTCCCTTAAAGAATTCTCTTTCAGCGACACTATATAACTCAGTACAATCTATAACAAATTTAGTAATGTAACCTAGGAGTATACTATTCAACCAGAAATCAACTACGCATGATACCTAACTACTTATATTATCGAATTTCTAAATTAACCCAAGGGTCCATTTTTTCATAACAAAACCGTGAAATATTTTGTTATGTTCAACTAATCTATGGATCCACTCCGCTAAAATATTTGGAAAATTAGCAAAGAAAATTTCATGAAAAATTGTAAACACATACCTCTGTAAGCATTCCTTTGCACTCATATGTTGATTCTTATTCTGATCTACAACAAAATCGATCTCCTTTGTCTCCAACCATTGTCCAATATCCTTCTTAGTAGGTCTCCACATTCCCCCGAGTCTCAGATCTCGGTCCCGGCAACAAAACCATTTGTTGGTGCGCAGTGGTAAAACCCGAGGTTCAACATGACATCACCAACAAAGCCCTAAAGATATCGGCCCTTTTGGCATCACCCATAAGCAAGTGAGGTCTCACCCGAGGTACCTATGGGGACTATAGAAATCAAGTTTCCAAAGTCATGAAGGGAAGGGAGTCATTCATTCTTACGTCTACTTAACATTCAGTGATTATACCATTAATCATGTGCTCATATTAATCATTCATTATTGCACGCAATAACCATAATAGTAAAGAGACACATCACAAAAAAACACAAATACACTATAATTAACATGGTTCACTCCAAATGGGCTACACTTCTTATAACATTATTCAACATCATTTCTTACAAAAGGTGTGCATTGCACTCATACAAAATATCTTAGTTATAACCCAACATGCCCTTATCATTCACAGTTAGGTGCACACTTAGCTCATAACCCACTCATCCATAACATCCTCTTCAACACTTAGTTTATACCCAAAACCCATACATATTTATACATTTACATTATGGCTTATCCCATTACAAATGGACCAATTACTTCAAACTAACTAACATTTGTCTTTCACCTGCTATGACCCATGAAAATGTGCTAATTTTTTTTCTTTCTTTCATGCTTGGTACTCCTTTTCCGATTTTTTACTTGACACCGATTCCCACAATTTGTCCCAAAATGTCTTGCTCCAACAATATGATTTTATGTAAGTTCCCAAAGCAATCTCAATATCCTTAAAAACTAATAAATACCATAAATGTAATGACAAATTGGGAACCAATGAGTTATAAAAAGAAATTGCATTTCCGCAAAGCCAACAACCTTCCTGAAACACTTATTGATAATCAAAGTAATCATAGAACTCAACATTAAAAAAAAAAGCCCTTGAGTAAAAAGGGATCTCACATTTCTTAATCCAAGTCTAGTGAATCACTCAAACAATGCACACCTCTTCATAGTGCTTCGCTATATAAGTACTATGAAGAGGAGAAGGCTTAGGAGCATTTGGTTTGAAAGTGTTGTTTTTTACCACACCCATTAATGACATAGGTTTGGAAGATGAAACCCTCCCTAAACCCACAACTCCTTCACACAATTGTAGCACTGAATTGATGTAGCACTGAATGGATGGTGGAATATTTTCCTATATTGTATATAAACAGCAAAGTTTGATACTCAAGTTGTTTATCCCCATCTATTATTAAACAATTTATTAAACAATTTCCTCCTTAGATCAAACACACAATCTACATAATACACCTAAAAGGAGATAGTTTTTAACCGTAATATGAAAATGTGCCTTCCTTTCTTAAAAAACAGCAAACACCTCGCTGGCACAACTTCCATGAGAGAATTTACTTCTAAACATTTCATCAAACGCATGCCATGTTTCCCCAATACCTTGACACTGATTGTGTGTATACATTTTGT
>JZKD02S0357226.1:274683-290637 GCA_000966675.3 Picea glauca | reverse complement strand
AGATGTATACGCACGACAGTTGTAGAGCTAGTTAGTTTTTTCAGATCATGTACTATCTCTGCTCGCAACTCTGTTACAAATGTTGCTTGGGTTGTGCAAAAGATCATTTCTCTAACATCCATTTTCTTTGTTATATTTTTGAAGAGCATAAGTGGAAATTTCCCTTTATGTAATTGTTGTTCAATTGACGAAAACAAATTTGAATAGGTATCGAACAATTGCAGCTACAACATGGAACAGTGCAATATTTGTGTAACTTAACCGAGATACATTGACATGCGAAAGTAAAGGACAAAACTGGATATGGAGAACGGTACCATTGCCTTGTCGATGTCTGACTTTCCATCTTTTATATGGAGAATGTGTTGTGAACCATTTTTTCTCGCTAGTATGACAGTTGCGCCAATGGTTCCGATTGGGTAAATATCATTGCTCTGTGCAAGTTGGTTGATAGTTGCGTCCGAGACGAAACGATATTCTGAACAAATAGCGGGAACTTTTTCCACAATACTTGTTTTGTTGAGCGAAATAATCCGATCACAATCACCACAACCATATATTGTTTTGGGCAATATATTAAAATTTGTAATGGATATCCCATTACCCGACAATATCTTTTTTGCATGTTTCTGGACAAGTTGTGTAGGAATAGTCAGTGCGATTGTCATCATGGCCTCCTGGTCTGTCATGTCAGCACGCATAATGGATCTAGTTTTGTTTTCCTTGTCCAAGTAGGTTCTATAGACGACCATTATGTCCCCGATGAACACTTGTCCAGTTCCACGTCTGTTCAAACCCACTATTGATAGTACTTTGGGTGTTACAAGTTTAGACCTGGTGACAATTTTTGAACAGGAAAAGTAAAGTTAATGGTAGTGTGCATTATTTTTTTGTTTTCTTTTTTTTTCTGGCATAAATTTACAAGTAGACGCACAACTTCGATGAACTATGGAGCCAAAGTTTTGCAACCACACCTCTTAGTCTGCGGAACCTGGGCTATGTTCGGTGTCTTGCTTGTACTTGTTGATACTTCTTGTGAACTGCAAATCATGTATTGCATATGACATCAATATATTCACCATGCCATAGATGAATAAATAGCTGAGGATATTTGTTTGGTAAACATACTAGGAACAAAATATATGCATCTTTACCTTTGGCCTTGTCAGTCTGCTGATGTCTGGGATGACTGACTGCTCATGGCCATGTCACTAGTCCAACTTTTTCTAATGCAAACATGTGTAGATGGACAAAACAAGCATATGCATTGTGTATTGTCCATAATAGTTCTTAATGTCACATGTAGGGTGGAATGAGATGGAATACGAAATAAGGTGTCAATGGATACTCAAGAAACATGAGGACCCGAGGGTCAAATTGTATGCCTGTGATTTTTTGACTGGAAAAATGTGTAACAGTAAATAGGGTGTGATGGCGGGGCACGACGACCAATCTGTATATCGCGGAACCCCGGAAGCTAGGGGCGCAATCTTGAACCTGCCAGTCCGGCACCCGCAATCGACAAAATGGTTAAGTATGGAATAAGGTAGAAGCGTGACCATAAATGTGAACCCGTGAGTCCACCAACCTGCGCACCAAGGTATTTTCAGAAAGACGACTAAGCAGAGCAATTAGAAAGAAATAGGGATAATAGAAAATGGAAAAAGTAGAAATGGGGAGGGCACAAAGGCCCATTGCTGCCACGTTATCGTTTTCTAGTCTAATATTATATGCGCCCGCCCGCTTTGTATATTTAATTTACTAGAACAGTTGGTATACCTTTTCGAAGATTGTACCACAAAACCCTCTGTTGTTGCATAGAAGAATTCATCTTCCTGTCCAACCAACCTGTTTCTTTCAAGGTAGCAATGTCGAATATACAATGGACATGAAGGTAAGTTAGTATGAAGAAAGACATGTAAAAGAAAGAAAAACAGTTCTATTTATTTCAATGTAACAACAATCAGAATACAATTCACATGAAAATAAGCAGAAAGATACATAGTATATACATACAACAAAAAAAGAAGAAGATGCAAAGCAGTAGAACACACACAACAAATACACAGACAATAAATGAAATACTCAACACTGGAATATGAAATAAGAGTACAGGTATGCACCTCTGTAACTCCTCGTCTACATTTGCGCCAAAGAGTCCATCATTC
Source organism: Picea glauca (assembly GCA_000966675.3). Classification (NCBI taxonomy): domain Eukaryota; kingdom Viridiplantae; phylum Streptophyta; class Pinopsida; order Pinales; family Pinaceae; genus Picea; species Picea glauca. The sequence continues at coordinate 288,469 of JZKD02S0357226.1, read as the reverse complement.
TCTCCAGCCATTATGTTTGTTTAAATGTAGCAATGCAAAAAAAATACAATGGACATGAAGGAAGTTAGTATGCAAGAAGACATGTAATGAAGATAAGTTATTATGTAGGAAGGTACGCAACATCTACATACAATAAACTAGGTGAACACACATACAGACAATAAATGAAATACAAAATAATCGAATATGAAATAACAGTACAAGCATGTACCATTGTATCTCCTCTTCCACCGTTGCAGTCAAGACTCCGTCGTTTTCGCCAGCTATTCTGTTTGTTTGAATGTGGGAACGCACAAAACACAATGAACATGAATGGAAGCTGGTATGCACCAGAGAACAAGTAATATGTGCATACAATAGATGAGAATCAAGGAATGGAATAAAAGATAGGCAGAAACATGAACCTTTTCTTTTCTCTATCCATGGTTGTAAATATATAATTTTTTTCCCTACCCAAAATATATTACAAGCCACAAAATATTAAGAAAGTGCATGGCCATAGCCAAACGATTTTGGTTTTCCGTGGCAAAGTATCCAGATATGCTTCCAAACATGGAAATATAATTTTGCACTCTCTTTATTGTACATATCATATCTCAAGTACAATACATTGTATCGTGGTCACACCAGTCTGTGTAGAGGATAAAGAATATGTATTGTGATATGAGCACATTCCACCATACATGGTTTATAAGTGCAGCTTGCACATGTTTTATTTTAACAAAAAAAAAATGATTATTGCAATTGCACATGTAGTTATCCAATTATTTTTTATGCCACTATGTTCTATCATGTCAACACTGAAGTATCAGCAAAATTTTACAGCATAACAGATTTCGACCTTGCCAGACACGACAAATAACACAACCACATGTCCACTTGTGGGTGCAAGGTCTGAACACCGTAAAGCGCCCAAATAATAATAATAATAAAACAGTTCCAACTGCCAGCAAGACCCCAACCCTGCAAAGCCGAAGTAAACAAAAGAAAACAACAAGCACCAAACCAAGGAGAAAGCACGAACAGACCCAACTGCAGCCCCAAGGCCCCAAAATCGTAAACTTGAGCCAAACTAAAACAACCAACAACCGATGAAGCAATGAACTACCGAACAAAAAACAAACACCGAACCAGTAAACAACATATGTATCTCCAACGATTACGAAATTGCAGTTGAAGCACAGAAGGAACCGGAAACATACGACGAGCATGCCAGTAGAAATAAGAAAAAATTATTACTTGCAAACTGCAAACACTGAACAACAAAAAAGGAATAGAAAATGAAATTATGGCATGGAAACTTACTCTGAAATTATGAAAGACAAAAGCGCAGGTTGATTTGTGAACCAAACAATAACAACAAGTAGCAACCGACGAACCAGCAAAGAAGAAGCACCTACTGAATCAGTAAACAATGTATGTAGCTTCAACGATGACGAAATTGCATTCTAAGCCTAGAAGAAGTATGAAACATGCAATGCCTATTCAACTGGCGATGGACAACAATATTGTCCAAATTCACTGCAACATTGTATGGAAAATTTCGAGGAAAAATGTACTCCGAGAAGCCTATTTAAATAAACATTTAAGGTTGTCGGGTTGTCTAAGGGCCTCGCGGTATGAAAACATTTAAGCTGTCAGGCTTGTTTGAAGACCTAGTGTCATGTAAACATTTAAGTTGGCAGGCCTATTCAAGCACCTCAAAAAAAGTGTCAACGATATAAACCTTCGACATGCAAACATTTCAATACAAATACAAATGAGTAATAATAATAATAGCACAAATAAAACAAATAAACCACAATAGAAGGTTATAAACTTTGGAATTATAGATCACAATAAACTTTGGATATCTAAACATTTCAATATGATTAGTACAAATAAAAAAAAGTACCGTACATGATAAAACTTTGGATATGGCAACATATAATTCATTGGGAATAACAAAGTTGGCAATAAGACCTCAAATCTATCATCCAATCAGATCATAACATATATGGTTTTTTTTATTATGTAAAAAATAATGCTTTTAGTTCTGTATGTCGAACATTAAAAAATATGCAAAAATTTGTAGTCAAACGACAAACTAATATAGAGTCAACGAATTATCGATCACTATAGTCCCTCTATGCCTTCGGTAGGGACTAATAAGATATAATTAATATGAATGTAATAATACAATTGGACTCACATTTTTTAGAGTGCTCAAAAGATGAGTTAATCTTCAAAATTTTAATTAATTGATAACAATAAATTGTACACGTCATATAATTGTGTGGCTATATTTTATATAAAATGTTACATTATGTCTATAATTATAATGATATCTTATATAATAATAATAATAATAATAATCTATTTTTAAGGTCACGGCCAAGCCAACACACCAAATTTGTGTATGAGACCCCCTTGTTTGTGGAACAATGGACCCCCCTCCGCCCAGCGATTTGACTGGTAAAGTCTACGAAGGTATATATATATAATTACATTACATGATGTTATTGTGCTACTACCCCATTTTTCATAGCTACAACCACAAGGCTTCGAGATTTGTGGTAAGGTTTTTTTTTTGTTTTTCTCTTTGAAAACAAAGCTAATAGAAATTTGATCTTCAGGAGTGGTCCTTACTTTATGGGATCCAAAGGAATGTATCTGAACAAGTGGACGCCATACTTTATCCCATAAAATGGCATTCCCTCAGCAATCCCAGTATGGGTTCGTTTTCTCTTTCTCCCCCTTCACTATTGGACTGATGAAACCCTGAAAAATATAGGAAATACATTGGGAAGATGCATCGATTGAGCTGAGCCACGAGATGGTCTGCAAGCATGTGCTCGTCTTTGTGTGGAAGTAGATCTGGAAAAAGGGTTACCATAGGCTATTCAGCTCAGCCAAGATAACTGGTCCTATATTTAGCAAGTCGTTTATGAGCAACTCCCATTCAAATGAAAATCCTGCCATGAATATGGACACTTTGCAAAGAACTGCGCTAAACTAAAAGCAGATCAACCAGAAGAAAATAAGCAAGAGCAATGGTAGCGAGCAAAGCCAGAAAAATCCCTTAACAAGACGGGGACACCACAATAGGAGAAAGGAGTGACCCATTCGCCCCCTTCCCCCAACAAAGGGAAATCCCCGATGAAGGAGGATTATGTAGTAGAAAGCAGTAGAAATAAGTATGAAACTCTTGAAAATATGGAAGCAGAAACAATAGAATCACGGGAGAAGGAAACTTCAAAAGGAAACCAGGTAAACCTAAAAAGATATGTGGAACAACCAGTAAATCAGAAAGAGATGGAAGTAGATAGACCTAGAGATCCTTTCCCCAGCAAGATCCCCCCTTGAGGGACCTCTGATATACATGTTATAATGGAAGAAGCCAGTCAGGAGGAATCCGGTGATGAATCAGAAACATAAGTATCTCAGAGTTCAAAGGTAAAAAAGGTGGGTAGGCTAACCAATTGAAACAAAAAGGAAAAAGAGGCCAACAAAGATAAAAATCTTGGTTTACAAGCAACCTTGGAAGAAGTATACAGAAAGGATGGGAAAGGTGGAAAGACACCCCCTGCAAAGGGTCATAACTCCTCTCAACCCTCAAAAGGGGGGGCACCCAAATATGTCAATAAGTAATGAAGATAGTCTCCTGGAATTGCAGGGCTCTAGGGTTAAAAGCTAAGAAAGAAGCAATGGTAAATCTTATCAGAACATAAAACCCCCAAATTCTTCTAATCCAGGGGACTAAAATGGAAGGCCATGAAGCCCTTCATGAACTACAACAATTTTGGAGATAAAGTATTGGAGCAACAATAAGCATAAGAGAAGCATTGGGAGGCATACGTACCTTATGGAATGTAACACTATATTGTGAAGAAAGTCAAATCGAGGCATCACACTAGCTAATGGTCAAGCTAAAGAATCTCCCTTCAGGTAAGTTATATCCTGTCATTAATGTCTACATGCCCTATAATTACTTGGAGAAAATAGAATGTTGGGATTCATTGATGGGTATCAAGGATTCTGAGATCCATCAAAATTGCATAATTGCTAGAGATTTCAACACCACAATGCATGTATAAGAAAAAAGAGGGGGCTCCATAGTTAGAGATCTATCTAGGGAAAGAATGCAAAACATGGTCTCAAGTTTGGATCTGTTTGATGTCTACCCCAGTAAAGGAAAATATACATGGAGTAATCAGCGTTCCGGGAAGGGGCATATTGTTGCTAGGTTGGATCTCTTCCTCATCCATAATCATCTTTTGTCCCTTCCGATTAAAATATCTTCTCATGTTATTCCTTGAGGATGCTCGAATCATCGTCCAATCTCTTTGACCTTTTCAATTTAATCCCTTGTGGTCGGAAAATCAAATTTATACCCCCTGGTTTCCCGCTCTTGGAGGCATTGGATGGTTGGCTCCCCTGTCTTTATTTGGGAAGAAAAGCTAAAAAGGACTAAAGGGCCATCAAAAACTGGGTCAAGAATTCTCTCTCTTCCCCAAGAGAATAAGTAGAGAGGTGCAAAAAATAGTTGGAAGATCTACAGACAAATATGGACAGTTTGGAAATAAATGAAAATTTATTTTCCCAAGAAAAGGAAGCTTATCAGAAATACATGAAAGCTCTCAAGGATGAAGAAACAATCTGGAGATTGAAATCTAAATCTTTGTGGTTGAAAGATAAAAACACTTCCTTCTTTCACAAGAAGACCAAAGCAAGGCAATGGAGAAATAGAGTTGAAGAAATAAAAACCTAGTTAGGGGAGACTATTTCTTCCTTCGAAGAAATAAAGAAGGCAACCTCTGCACACTTTGGGTCCTTGTATGTAGAGGATGGGGAAGTTGATCAAGAAAAATATGATCAATTCATCTCCCATATTCCCTCATTGGTATCTGAGGAAGAAAATGTTGAATTAACTAGGGAGATAACTGGAGAAGAGATTTATGAAGCTATAAAATAGTTTGATCCAGACAAAGCCTCAAGTCCGGATGGGTTCACTCTGCACTTCTATATTAGATATTGGTCAATCATAAAATTTGATTTCATCAGAATGGTCTGCCATGTTCAAAAATCCTCCAGGATGGGTGGTGCCACAAACTCGTCTTTTTTAGCCATGATTCCCAAGGAGAAAAATGCTACTTATTTTGACAGATTTCATCCTATATCCCTTTGCAATGTCTCTTATAAAATCTTAGCTAAAGTTATTGCAAATAGATTAAAGTCAAAACTTCCATCTCGCATTCTTCCGAATCAAGGGGGTTTTGTTGAAAAAAGAAAGATCTGGGACAATAGAATCTAGCTGTGGAAATGGAGAAAAAGGTATGGTCATCAAAATTAATATGGCTAATGCTTTTGATAGAGTTAAACACAATTTCCTCATTGCAGTCTTAAAAAAAATTGGTTTTAATCGGTCCTTTATATCTTGGATTTGAGCATGTATTAATAATCATTGGATAGCCCACTTGATCAACGGTCGGCCAACTCCCTTATTTAAAGCTTCTAGAGGCCTTAGGAAGGGATGCTCACTCTCTCCTTTGTTGTATTTTCTTATGGCAGAAACTCTAAAGAGAAGACTATATTTTGAAGGTAGATCTGGATCTATCTCTGGCCTGAAGATTGCTAGAGGTGTCAGGAGAATTACTCACTCCCAATTTGTTGACGACACCTTGTTGATAGGAGGTGCTTCTATAATAATGGCCAGTCGCTTTAAAATGGTTCTAGATCAGTATGTTGAGGCAAAAGGAGGAGTTTTCAATAAAAACAAAAGCCAAATTTATGCATGGAATATAAGAACCAATTCATTAATGAGGACAACCAATATACTCCAATTTCCATACTCAGTAGAATGGAAATATTCAAAATATTTGGGAATGCATGTTAATTTGAAATCACTCTCAGGGGAGGCATGGCAAGTTATTCTGCAAAAAATAAAAGATCAGTTTGAAAAATGGGGGGTAATTTGGTTGAATTTGGCTAGGAGGTTGACCCTAGTGAAAGCAGTTCTTTCATCCTTTCCAATTTACCAATTCTCAGTTCTATTAGCTCCAGCGGTTATAAAAAATTCCATGGCAAAGCTTATTCGCAATTCTTGTGGCAAGGAGGTAAAGACAATGAGAAAACATACCACATGGCAAACTGGAACATAGTATGTGCACCCAGAGAGCATGGAGGGCTCGGAGTTCGCAACCCAGAGTGGGTAAATATAGCATTAGGGGCAAAGCTTCTCTTGAGACTGGTCACAGGCAGTAAAGATTGGTGGAAGCAAGCAATATGTCGTAAGTACCTAACAAGAAATCAAAGCAGGTGTCTGGACTTAGTTCCAGATAGTAAAGTTGGCTCTTCTATCTGGAAACTGTTAAAAGCCTCCCTTCCTTTCTTTTGTGGTTGCCTTTTCTAGATTCTGGGGAATGACAAGCAAATCAATTTATGGGAGGATCGCTTCTCAGATGTAGGGATCCTCAAAGAAGTACCATTCTTGGCACTGGCATGGCTTGCAAGTCAAGGGAAATTTACTTTATTTGACATTTTAGTCTAGCATAGTAATGGTCTATGGAAAGGTTGAAACCTGGGAAATAGTCCTCCCCATCTCTTTGGGGACGTCTGATCCCTTCTTCTCATTATCAATGGCTCATCCCTAGTGCATTTGCAGCAAAGGGATGGTAAGGGATGGGGATCTTTTGGATATTCAGCTAAGGAGGGATACATAAATTTAATCAGACAACTCAGGGTTCTGGAAAAATCTAGCACATGGCAAGTAATCTGGCACATTGATGGGCTCCCTAAGATCAACTTATTCAGCTGGCTTTTGGCTCATAACAAACTGCTCACTAGGGACAACCTGCTTTCCAAAGGTTTCTCAAGCCCCTTTAGATGTGAACTTTGTAAACAAGCCCAGGAATCGACATCTCATCTCTTTCTAGAATGTCAATTCTCAAAACAAGTCTGGCAGAAGGTATAATTGGAACTAAAGGAAAATATAGTCTAGCCTACTTCGTGCAAAGTACCGATTGAAAAATGGAGCAAAGTTTACACAGGGTCTTTTTACAAGAAACTAGTCTTCCATCATATCTAGAAGACCTCCCCAAAATTTGTTTATTGGCAAATCTGGTTGGCCAAGAACAGAGTTATCTTCAAAAACACCCTCCTTCCCCCCTCGCCAGTTGTTTCCCATGCCTTGGGTCAAATGGAAGAATTCTTAAATTCTAGAAGAATAAAAGTGGAGAAGGTGGAGACATTAGATAGAGGAGAAGAATTATGTATGACTAAGTTAAATGTCAAAATTTTCATTTCCCCGAAAATTTCCCAAAGATCAATCTGGTAGCTTCTGGTATCACCTCATGAATTCAAATCGTGGCTCACGTCTCAATCAGGATACACTCTCGATTTTGATGGTGCTTCAAAAGGAAACCCTGGGGAGGCAGGTGTGGGAGGGGTGTTGTATAGCCCTAGAGGAACTCGAGATATGTACTTTTCTTGGAATTTGGGCGTTGCATCAAATAATGCGGCAGAAGCCTATGCGGTATACCAAGGTTTATTGTTGATGCAGGCATGGTAGATTAGCTAAATTTCTATTGTGGGGGACTCCAAAAATACCATTAGATACCTTTTCACGGGGTCTGTTCCAAAAGACACTAAGATAAAGAGAATTATTGAAAGAATATGTCTTCTCCTAGTCAATACCACACCCAAATTCTTTCACATCCTAAGAGAAAATAATCAAGAAGCAGATAGAATGGAAAACTAAGCAATTGGTATGGCTCCTGGCCCTTTGAGGTTCCAAGGAAGGGGAAGATTTGTAGGCCCCCTAATGGCAGAAGCATAAAAAAGGTTTGGGGATTGTAGGGCCCATGTAGATGTTAGCAAGGGAAGGGCACGTCGACATGACATGCAATCCCAGGCCCCGGGTTTAAGAAATCGAGGGATTTTGAGAAGATGCCTCATTAAGTTCTTGCTCATGGGGATGGTCTAGTGGCGTTCTCTGATAATCATGCTTCCGACTATGAATTGGACCCTTCTCTATGGTGAAGGTACTTCGTCCTCTAAGAATTTATATCACATGAAGTACGATGGGACTGTGCTCCACCCCTTGCGATGATGATTTTGTTGACAAACGCACAGGAGGTATGGAAGAAAGATTCGATGTGGCACTTGGAAGTACATGTCATGACGGATACATTTGGACTCCTGGAGCGTGGGAAATTATACAGGATTGTGAATGCATGCATGCTTTCTTTTCAAGTTCAATATCAGAATGGGGTTCAAGCTATTTATCTCATATCCAAGGTGAAAAAATCACCCATCTCGTCTCAAAATCGAAATTCTCAGAGGTGGATGCTCAGAAGATTAGTTATTTGTTGGTTGAATTTATATGGTGGAAATCTCCAAGCCGTCTTCTTCACCCGGTCTCCTCTGTGGTTGAAGCATGCTCCTCTTTGAATCCATTTGCGCATCAAATCTTCGATAAGCCTTGCCTCTCAATATTTTGTTTTAATTGGTTCTAAGTCATTTCTTTTCATTCAGACGGAAAGTTTAGCGAAGACATGTAGTGGAATCCTTAGGAAGCAATTAAGATCTATCTTTCTCTAGCAATTTTGGTTGTTTGGGGGTTGGAATTCTGTGTTGGAAAGCCTAGTCAATAATCTCTTGGTGGCAGTCTCATTAACTACTAAAATTGACTCTGGCACCTCAATTATAATCATGGCCAAAGGAAAAGCGCATATCCAGACCCAAGCAGAGGAGGTGGAGGTGTATGTGGAGGATAATTTTACCTCCACCCAGTGTCTTTCTATCAAGGTCGACTCTCACAACTCGACCATCTTGTTCTCTCTTGACACCCTGGCTTGGCATCGAATGTTAATTGGCCAGCTCCAAGATGAAGTGGACTTCCTTCGCAGGCATGGAGAATCAATGCAAAGATAATTGGATTCGAGGACCTCTCCTTCAGAAGTGTCAGTGACTGAGCAGACTCTGAGAGAATATGACAGTCAGGAGGTAAAAGAAAGGAGGGTGCTACATGATCTAAACATGGTCGTGGAGACTCCAGCAAAAGCAGAGATAAAGGAAGAACACTAGAATGATTCTACACAACAACTGATATGTATTTCTTTTTTGAAAGTTTTTTCAACTCTTAGATATCGAATAGAATTTGGTTTAACTGATATACATTATAGGCGTGTAAGCAATTTTTGGACATGGATAGAATAGTGATGTTGGGCTCTGGTCTATTTGACAACCTTCTCTTTTGTACTCAGCGACCTCGGTCGTGCCCTTTTTATAAATAATTTTTTTCTAGTTTGTGTTAATATATATATATATATATATATATATATATATTACATTACATATATGCAGATATCAAAAACATATCAAGCTACTCTCTAGCCCCTATTGTCATGTTGAGGTTTTGTAACTTTACTGTCTACTACAGTTTAAACTACCTTACTAGGGACTCTTTAATTTCTATTATATCTCTCTATGATGTAGTGGCTATAGGATTATTCCTCAAAACACATTGCTATATTGATACACTTACAATAACAAGAGATTGTTTCAACATCTTTGGCACTTTGCTTGATAGCAATCTTTTTTCACTTTTCCTCGATTATGAGTTTGTGTGGTTATATGTAGACTTTGGAAATAGGCTTTATATATCACCAACATTGTGGTAAGCTTTATATATCACCAACATTGTGTTTAATGTCTCCAAAGTTTCTAAGTACTTTGTTTCCATTAAGTCATGCACAATCTTCTCTTCCATGCTGTCTTGAAAGTCTTCAATCCCACTACACTACATTGCAAATCTTAATATCCATCATGTTTTGTTGCAAGTTGCTCAAATTCCACAATCCCTTGTTTTAACTCTTCAATTTCTAAATGTTGTACTATAGATCCTTTGACTTCTATAAAGCTAGAGTGTTGATCATCATCCCCACATTGCTATGTTGTGCTTTAGGCATTGTAAATATTGAACCCTCTAGTTTTATGGTGTAGCCTCTCTCAAAATGCAAAATGCTTTCAATGATGGCTCACCATGTCGATGAAAGCGAGCAACAAGTGTTAAGTGTTTTTGACAAAATAACAACCTCTCAACATTTTTATTAAAGTAATCAAATTTCATTTTTGTTGTTGGTTGTACTCTCTACCATTTGAGGTAAGGCACACTAACCATATAATGATAAGCCATTGAAAATAAATATAAACAATGTTACATTAATAGCACATCCTATTATCAAATTGATTAATCGACTAGGGTATGACCAATCTGAGGAGAGTATGAGGACACAATGGGACTAGGGTTTCTTTATCAATCGAAGGTTTCCATATTTGATTATTTACTATGGATTGGTACAAGTATGCTCTAGATTATTTTATAAAGATCCATGGGACAAAAGCCAAAGGAATTGGGTAGAAGTAAAAGGAAGAAGTGCATAAAGTAGAAAGTTTCCCCTTTTTAAATAATACATTGCACTACCCCTCATCAGTGACCAAACAGTGATGTACATTCAGTATGCCAACTGCAAAGGGCCTAAGTTACGGTTGTTGTATCCACCCTGTCAAATTAATTCTTGACAATGATATTAAAATGTTGTTGGGATAACCTCCCAAACGCTTGGTTGATTTCATGGAAGAAATGTGGGAGAGGCTTCTTTGAGGGTGTGGTTGAGGAATGAATGGGATCTCCATAGTTAGGGTACATAGAAAGGGGCCCACACATTTGTGTAGCCTTTGGACTACTCAAAGGTTCCTTTTAGGTGCATTAGATGTCATACATATGGCCACATAGTTGAGCACTCTATGCTACCTTTTTAAAAAAGGCTCTAGATTTAAGAGGACCAAGTGTTTGGTGGGGAAAGAGCTCAATAATCATCTACGATTTTTAAAATCTGATGATGCAATTAAGATGTCAAAAACATTGGAGACTCAAAATGAGAAGCCTATTTTGGAGAGTAGGAGCAGAGAGGAGGTTATTGAGAACAATGAAAATGTTGTCAAGGAAGCTCATGAGGGCATTTGTTTGTCACATAGGAGTGTTTTTCCATCAATGAGTGATCGTCGTGACAAGGATCTACTCCACATGGAAAGTGGAATGTTGTATGTCCTCTTGGGGTGCTGCTCTTAGAGCAAATAATGCCCCAACAAGGAATGTCTCATGATTTTCCTATCCTATAATCGCAAAGGTTTTAGGAACCTCGTTAAAAGACAGGCCCTAAGGAAACTTATTGAGTCTTAAAATCCCAATGTTATGTTACTACAATAATCCTTTGGTGAAAGAAACAAATTCGTTTTTAAATTGGGGAAACAATTTGGGGGTTGGGAATTCATGTTAGAGGACAATGAGAAGGTCTTTTAACTAGATGGAGAGCAAGGTTTTTAGCTTGTTCTAGCTTCCTATATTTTGATTCAAGATTGGGAGCAACATTTTACTCCCAACATCTGGATAAAGAGGTAAAGTTCTAAACGTTTATGACCCTTATGTTGATAGGATCATTTAGTGGAAAAGAATTTTCAATATGGAATCTATTAGACAAGGAAAATATCATCAAGAACGGAAACGTTAACTTTTCCATTGGTGGTGCTAAAATTTAGGGCTACTCTACTCAAGTTGATCCTTTGTTTGACTTTTTCTTCAAGCCTCTAGAGGAGGTGGATCTTTATTATATAGAACTTAATAAGCTAGGACCTACCTAAAGGAACAAGAGGGCAAGAGAGGATAGAATTGAAAAGAGATTAAATGGGTTCCTTATGTCGAAATATTTGATAAATGACTAAATGAGGGTAAGGCGATGGATTGGATAAGGGGAGAGTTAGATCACTTACCTATCTTTGTCTAAATGGCATCAATTGGAAAAACACTTCAAGTCATTTTAAATTTCTTCCCAATTGGATGGGGGAAGATTTTGTTCGAATGATTAAAGAAAAGTGGGCCCCATATAATGGGTATTCCAATGTGTCAACTACTTTATAGTTCAAAGAAAATTTAAAGGTTAAACAATAAGCCTTATGTTGGGCACATGAGAAAAATTAAAGCTTTAGAAGCAAAGTTGGAGGATTTATATAATCAATATATTATTAGATATCTTAATGAGGAGTATAATTGCATGGTTCACCATCTAAAACAAAGGAAAATGAATATTTGAGTAGATAAAGCAACATGGAGACTAAAAAGTAGATCCCTTTGGTTAGAAAAAGGAGTTGAACACACACAGTACTTTCATCAATTAGCAATTCATAGGAAGAAGGCAAACACCATATGGAAGATTCATGAGAATGACGGGTTTGTGGTTTACAACTTTGGGGACATTGCAAGCACATGCATAAATCATTTTGATGAGATTTATAATACAAAGAGTAGAGTCATTTTAACAAAATTGGTTAAATGACTTCAATCTTTTCCAACATTGGAAATGACAACTTGATAATGTAAGACCACTGGGGGAGTCTCTAAAGATGAGTTACTAATAATGTTACACTTTCCAAAAGGACAAAACTCTAAGTCCTTATCGTTGATCTTGGAGTTGTTCTTGGATTTTAAACTAGATTTGCCAAAAGCTTATGATTGCGTTGGTTTTATTTAAGCATGATGCTCATTCTCAAGTTTTAGTGTTCATTGTATTAACTAGCTAATGAGTTGTGTTGCCTCAATGTCATTTTTTGTTTTGATTAATGGTTCAACATCAACATCATTCAAATATATAAAAATAAGGGCATCTTTATATCATTCACCTCTATTATTTGTCGATCTGAAATGGATCCAAACAAGCGTATGTCTTTCACCTCTATTATTTGTTGATCTAAAATGGATCCACACAAACAAATGAAGCGTATATCTTTCACCTCTATTATTTGTTGATCTAAAATGGATCCACACAAACAAATGAGAGAGAATAATGGGAACTGAAAGGTCAATATCTTGGCCTTTCCATTACACCCCAACTCTCTTTCACTGGCCAAAAGAGGGGAGTATGCACTAATATCTATGAGTTGATTTATGACCAAAGATTGCCAAAATAAGAGCACTCAACAAGCATTGAATGTTGGTTTTCTCAATTGTATTTCAAAGGTAAACATTGTGTCTTTGTCTGATCAAATTTTCTCAATGGTTGTGTTAATTGTTGTGCTTGAGTTAATTAGTGATTTCTTTATGTTTAAAATACTATCAATAATTGGATTGATGCCTGTGATAAAGAGATTTCATTGTATTACAATACAATTCCTCGGAAATTGATTTTCCATGAACACTATAATAGACAACAACTATAGTTGTCAATCCCTTGAACCAAAGGGTTGTACACATCATCCCAACCAAAATTGTAATTTCCAAGTTGGTTCTAGGTCATGGGTGGTCGTACATAAGTCGTATGTACATTGATAGGTGTTGCATCTCCTTGAGGTTGCACAAGGTGACTAGGTGTGCGAGGTTGGTTGTGCCACTAGTTGGTTGTTGAGTCATCCTTATCATTTGGCATTTTGTGATGCATTTCATATGAATGTATCACAATAATATATGTTTTAACTAGTGTAGCCATTCCATATGTTTAATGAGTATATGTTAAATAATGGCTCTCTCATATGTTTAATGAGTGGCCATCTCAACAGGTATAAATTAATTGACATTGATTAGGTGCTTTAGAGAATTATCATTTCATTATGTTCCATTAATGAATGGTATAAAAGTTGGATTAGAGTATGATTAGACATGGAGACTGACACTTATTTAATTGAGAATATATATCTATACATTTAGCGAAGCTTTCCTTAATTAAAACTTTTATTGGAAGTCTAAGTCAAGTTG
>JZKD02S0357226.1:249138-260543 GCA_000966675.3 Picea glauca | reverse complement strand
GATGTGGGATGTGTTTTCTGATGATATGGGTTTGAACAACAGTGTTGGGTTGGCATTAGCCAACTTGGATCTTAATGAACTAGTGCTAGAGTCGGTCACTTTTGATGATGGTGATCTTCTTGAGGGGTCATCCTCCAAAGTCCACATCAACAAATGCCCGAATTGCATTGGATATAGGGAGGAGGAGGAGGATGGAGGAGATAGGAGTGGTAGTGATGCCAATCTTGATGATTATGACATGGAGGACTACTGACAGTCACGACTCATGAGCTATGAGATTTTTCCATCTACGGTTCTAGTATCTACCCTATTGCTATTTTGTATTTGTCATTGGCATTCCCACCTATAGTATGAGTGACTCTAACTTAGTATGTTATTTGATGTTGTAGAGGCCATTTAGAGCCAAATTTTTATGCTCCGATCTCTAGATATGTATTACACTTTGTGTCGTTTTGATATATTCATGAGCATACTTTGGATATGTCGTCTTTAATTGTCTCTAATGATTTGGAAACATGATTTAAAATCTTAAAAATATATTTTTTTCGTTAAAATTTAAATATTTTAAGTATTTGTTTAAAAATTGGTTTACTGAAACCGGTTAGACCGGTTCATTACCGGTTACGATTCCGATTCATGTTGGACCCTCGACCGATTCCAGAGCCGGTTTCGATTTTTAAAACTATGTAATTGACACGTGTTTCTCTTGAGCCTTTTCTCCTTCATTTTCAATTTCCATGGCCCATGAGATTAGGCACCTATATATTCATTGAATGAAGTCCCTCGATCCTATCTTTTGAACATTTACAGCCTTGTGGGGGCTGACAATTTCTAAAATGTATGCAATATGTGGAGCGAGGGTTGGGAAATTGCATGAATCAAGACTTTGCAAGGTGGGTTGCATGAATCAAGAGAAAAATTTGAGCAGCGAAAATCGAAGATAAAAGAAAGATTTGGTACAAATTTTGAACATTAAAAAGAGATTGAAGGCAATATAAGTTGTCATAAGAGTATATGGGATAAGAATCGAGCCCAACACCTTGGCAACCAATTTTGGCAGTGAGCTGAAAAGTCCTTGAAGATGTGTAAACCCATTGTTAAAATATATTGCATGTTCTTTGGAAGTAAACAGGTAATGAAGAAGGCTTTTGAAAGGGAAAGCAATATGATTCCATTTGGAAAAATTGTTGACATGAGAAGGGCAATGTTGCATTCTCTTGGATATACTGCATAGAACTATTGCCACAATACATCAAGTTCAATCATAATAAGGAGCAGAGAGATTATGGTAGGTTTAGATCCAGAATGTATTATGATATTGAAATCAGTAGTATAAAACTAGGCTCACTCGAAAACTCGGTAGGGCCAAAAAGTGAGAGTTCAACTCAGACTCGGTAAAAACTTGGGAAAAATTCAGAGCAAAATGAGGTATATTTTCAGCTGTCTAAGATATATAGAGAGGGCCCAGTGAGTTTTTCAACGGGATTAAAAGCCACACTCATTAACCCGTTAAAAATCAGTAAGTACTCATGGGTCCTGAACAAAACATCAAGTGAATTTAGAACACCTAAAACATGTGATCCATTTAAAGCAGAGGACATATATTTGATATCAGAAGATTGTATCTTATTTTTATTCAACCTTCTCTGTAGTTGCTTAATATTCATTTTTTAAAAGACCCTCAGAATTGAAAAATGATATGATTCATGAAGAATACAATTTGCTTACAGTGGTGGCGATACAGCTCATACAAAAGAGCCTGAAGATTGAAGCCGCTCTAGATGACCCTATGAGTGAGGATGAGGGACGTCTCTTCGTCAGATTGAAATCCAAAATTTAACATACTGAATAAATGGTGTCTCCTAAACTTCATGAACTTTATATATGTTTACAATTTACATAACCACCAGATATTTAAGTGTTTTTTTTCTGTATTTCCATAAAACGCCTTACTTCTACCGCACAGTTGAGTTGGCATATATAAAATATATATGATGTGCCGATGAGATGAACCAAGTAACCCACATCATTTTAACGTTCAACAAAACTATAGACAAGGAAAAGTATTCTGAATTTATTTCAGCTTAATCTGAACTAACCTAACACACGTTTATGGACATGGAAAGCAGGAATCCTAAAAGAGAGGCAAGCAGGAGAATAGTCTATAAAGGACAAAAAAATGAAGGAATTAGCAATTTGAAAGATATGGCTAAAAGAACATTTGAAAAGCAGCTAGAACTTTGAAAGTTGATGATTTTCTTTCAAGAGTACAACTTATAATCTTCAATCAACATTTGCATGGTACAACAACTAAAAAACTATTTTCAAAGGAATTTACATAGCTTAAACTCATGCAACTTTTTTGAAAAAAGTTATTAAACTTTCTTATGGGCAGATATTTTGAAAGTTTTAAAAGAAACAGCATTTAAAGCGTAGAAAGACACAATGTTTAAAGCGTAGAGCTCCCTCTATTAGAACTACTGTATAGCTTGAAGAAGTCCACAATCATCTTAACTCCAAATGATTTGAAGTATAGTAAATTGGGCTCCCTTTATAATATATTGACTTTCCTTTTACACCAAGGGATTTCCATCTGTTCAATGTTGACACTTGTCATGTATGCAAAGATATTTGTATGGTCCATAGGAAGGTGGAAATGCTTTTCTATAAGAATTATGCAGGAATGATAGCACAAATGTAATGGTCTTACAAACAAACACGTACTTGTAGCAAAGAATCAAGTCTTTGCTTTGCTACAAGTCTTTGAGAATACGTGCAACTGCATACAATTTTTGAAGTTAAGACTTCTCGTCACTGTGAGTAATATCTGGCCCAGGTAATAGAAAGTTCTCAGGAGAGCCAGCCAAAACATTTGGACATGTGTGTGAATAATTTCTGGCCCAACTATTTGAAAGTTCCTGGGATATGCACCGAAAACATCTGGGAAATATGTGAAACGGGAGAGCTTTTCAAACTTGCTTCCCTAAAAATTGATACAAGGAAAAGAAAAAAAGAGGACTAAGTGGAGCAGAATACAACATTATCCAGAACATTATCTCACAGGGGAAAAGGTTGAGTCAACTTCAAAAACTTGTAAATGTGCACTCAAACTTTGACCATTCAATTATAAAATCACGACATGTAATTGTTCAAGATAGTTGCAGGTAGATTTACCGAGTACAGGAGAGGTCCAATAATTATATTTGAATATAAAATTATTCAAGATAATGAGGAAAACATAGAGCATATAGATAAATATACGCTTTACAATGCTTTCAATCCAACAACACCATGGAGCGTAACTCAATTAATATGATGATGAAGGATTATACAGTGAGCATTTAGTAGGCAGCCTTTTACTTCACTGATGAATAATAGATAAACATTTTAATTGCTTTGATGGCTTTTACAAGATCTCCGCCGATAAAGTGTTTTATGAGTTGTCCTCAAGCAGAAAAATGTAATGGGAGACATCTGCTCACTATCATTAGTGTTGCCAAAAACATCTCTAATAAGTAATCATTTCCATTTGACCAGAAATTCTTTGGTCACTTCACTGCAATATTCGTTTTCTCATTTTCCTTGTTTGGAAAGGTTTCCTTTGTTTTTGGTAAACCCCACCCAGGAGGAGATATAAATGCTGCTTGATGTTTTTGGCAAAACACACCTAGCAGGAGATGTAAATGCCGGTGCATGTTTTTGGTAAACCCCAGCCAGTAGGAGTTGTAAACACCGAGACTCGAGGAGCTTAAAATCACCTGGCTCTATGAGATAAGAATAAGAAGCTACTGACATGGTGCTTCATATGCACTTGAGCATCTGTGAAGATTCCGATAATAGTATATGGTCAATCTAAATAATTGTAACAACCATGCACTTTAAACAATATTTCTGTTAGCCCATCACAAAGCATTGCAGTCTTTGCCACTCCAATACAAGCCTTAACCTTTAGATTCCATCCCTTTAACCACTCATTGAGCATCATATCCCTCAAGTAATTTACTACCTCCTTTTAACTGCATTTCCAAACTCTGGCACGAGAGATAGTTATGCAGAATGCCAAGAATCAAGAAACAAGATTTTGGTGTTCCTTCCTATTCCAAAACAAATATTAAAAAATAGAACAATTCATCAGAAAAATGAAGCAATGATCTTGGGATGGAAAGTTTACAAGCCCATTTCAGAGAACAACTTGGCTTTTAAATTATTTATGCTTTTTAATTGCATAAGGCCACATTTATGACCACAAGCTTCCAGGAGTACATCTTGGTATCAGGGTACTCTTGGGAATCCCCTGTACTTGGGAACAATGTTGTCAGACTCCGACTCTTTTCGTTGATGACTCTTGAAGACTCTTTGCCTCTTCTCAGACTCGGCAAAGAGAAAAAAATACAAAAATTTTAATCTAAAATTTAAAATTTTAATTCTTAAATTTAAATTTCAGAGTCTTGGGGAGTCAGGAGTATTATAGAGGAGTCTGCAGGAGTGACTCTTTTCAATGGTGACTCTTCAAGACTCAGCAAGACTCGGGAGTCCAAAAGAATCTGACAACACTGCTTGGAAACATGACCCCAAAGTACCAGGAACATCCCACCTAAGCAGGAGATGTTCTCACGGACATTTCCTTGCCATCCCTTGCATATTGGGGATGGAACTGAACATCCTACCCAGTGATACCAGTGATGCAAACATGGGGCAACCATTTTATCTGATGGCTCAACAACGGTGACTCTTCAAGACTTGGCAAGACTCGGGAGTCCGAGAAGAGTCTGACAACACTGCTTGGAAACATGAGCCCCAAGTACCAGGAACATCCCACCTAAGCAGGAGATATTCCCACTGATATTCCTTTCCATCCCTTGTGTATTGGAGATGGCACTGAACATCCTACCGAGTGATACCAGTGATGCAAACATGGGGCAACCATTTTATCTGATGGCTCAACAAATGTTAAAAAACAGTAATTGTTAAATGTACTTTGTGTGTCAGCTACTAGTACAATTTTCATTGCAGCCCATGACTATTCAGAAATTGATAACACAAGTGCAAATATTGTAGACTTCTTATGGTAAACCATTACAGATGTTGGATAATTAAATATGATTCAAGTAAACAGATAATGCACCTAACTGTAAGGAAGCAGGAGCAATCACTGAGAGCAGGTAAAACCTCACATTTCTGGTCTGGTCCTTTGGATCAGAGATAAAAGCTTTTGAGGAATGGAATTATTAAGATGAAGCCTACAGAAATTGAAAGGATTAATAACTTGCACAAGGAAGAAGACCATAAAGTTTATCACCACTCCTACTGCTATC
Source organism: Picea glauca (assembly GCA_000966675.3). NCBI lineage: Eukaryota > Viridiplantae > Streptophyta > Pinopsida > Pinales > Pinaceae > Picea > Picea glauca. Next base: position 255,228 of record JZKD02S0357226.1, on the reverse strand, counting down.
CACTAAGTTGCAAATTCATAAGCTTGCAAGGACCACATTTGGGAGCAGGGTATTTTTTAGAGGCGAAATTTCACCAATTGGCTAATTTTTTGGACATTTTCTGAAAAATATTCGCCGATTTGGTTAAAAAAGAGCCTATTTTAACATAAATATAATTAAATTGATAATATTCGCTAAAAAATTACAAGTTTTAATAGTAAATTATAATTTTTTGGTTGACTATTCGCCTATGTACTATATGTTTGATTTTTCAAACCAAAATAGTCGCCTGGAGTACTATACATAGGTATAATATTTGAATCCTTAAAAGATACCATGTTTGAGAGGTATTACCTTTCCTTCAGGAGGCTTTTGAAGTTAAGATGGGCATTGGTTAATATGGTTGTAAGTGAGTCATCAGAACAGTTGATGCTGCATGGTTCTATAAGACAGCCTTCTTCTGAGGTACAGGAAACCAATCTTGACGGTTGGCATCGTGCACAGGTTAAGTTTGTTCATCAGTTCACCCAGCCAGTTTATAATATAATTGGTTTGCAGATACAGATTAGCCAGTCAATGGGGAGGTGTATGAGCAGATGGACACCATTCTAGAACAGATTAAGGACATTTTTGAGGCTGGCAATGAGATCTTGTTGGACCATATTCATAAAGAGGTGAAAATGTTAGGAAAATATGAATATCCCACTCCAATTTTTACCATATGTCGTTGCACCAAAATCCTATTCAACATCGCCATTGGAAGCACCAGCAGCACTTGGTGGTAGGGTGTAGGGATGTTGGGAAAATCTGAATATCGCACTCCCTTTTTTTGCATATGTCATTGCACCAAAATATTATTCAACATCGTCATTGGAAGCACCAGCAACACTTGGTGGTGGGGTGTAGGGTAGACCACACATTGATCCAGATGTTCGACTCAGATATATGACTGCATTAGAAAAACAGGTATCTCGTGAGGTCGCGTGATGATAAATCTTATTATGATGATAATTAAGATGTCTGCAAGATTTCCTACCAATTCTCAACATTCAAAAACTCTATCCAAGAGTATAATACATACTTTTTCAAGTATACCATATTTATTCGTTGATATATATGTTAAGGATATATCTAAGCATACAAGCAAGAATCCACAAAATCTCCTCAAGAGATGGAATCTCTTTAGATGGATAGAAGGAACCCAAATTCTCTCCTATGGCTTGCAAACCCCTAGTATTGCAATAGCGGAACAAAATACATGGCAGTTCCACTCAAATAAGAATCTCATCTGATACAGCGTACCTTGAGTTGAAAGATTTGGTTCGATCCTTTAGAAAAACCCCAGGTTTGTTGAAGAACCAGGGTCCGCCACTTAATATAGTGACCCTATTAATGACATTTTCAAAAACGAAAGTGTAGAGCCTTCTATGTAACAGAGAAATACGAACCTTCCCTCTTGTTGAACTCACCCACAATGCTCCAATCCATGGAACCAACTTTGAAATATGACGTTTTGGCCCTAAAAAGTTTTCAATCAAATCTTGGTGCATTGGATTCATAGCTCCCTCCTCTATCCACTCAATAGGGAATGAGAGCCTGGGAGAACCAGAGGGTGGAAGACGGCACTTCCTACCTTTGGAACTAACCTCAAAACCCTAGCTCATCTCCCTTCTCTTCATCCTCCATCGCTCTCATTTTAAAGCACCCATGTATATATGAAGTACCTAATATAGTTGATAATGTAAAGGGATCTTCCTTCTTCCCAAGATTTGTGGAGTAAAACCAAACTAATCATTTCTATGGAAAAGATGACAAAAATTGTATACTCCTTCCTAAGGGAAAGAGTCCAAGGCTTGATGGTTGGCCCATCAATTTTTATCTAAGATTTTACAATTGTATTGAAGATTATTTGTTCTTTATGGTTGAGGAATCCACAAGCTCTAGGCAAGTACTTTGAGCCTTTCAACTCCACAATTCTTTCTTTGATTCCAAAGAAATCACTCGCGGACTCTTTCGAGGATTTTTTACCAATTGCACTTTATAATTCAATTTAAAATCATTGCAAAGTGATAGCATGGAGGATCAAGCCAATCCTCTCTCAAAAGCAATTTATTCTAAGAGTTTAGGTTCGAAAATGGTAGATTGATACCTGACATAGACATAGGTTGGGTGTCACAATAGGCCTTTCATATGATCAAGACAAAAATGTGCCAGTTTTCATTATAAAACTAGATGTGTCAAAACCATATGACAGACTCTTGGTTCTGTTAATCCATGTAAGTTTCAATTTGTCAATGGTTAATCGGATTGGGGTTGTTTGAGCTCCACTACTTTCCTTGTTTTGATAAATGAATTAGCAAGTCTTCTCCTATTCTTCATAGGGCCCACAAGGTCAATCCCTATCAAAAGATTGCAAAATATGGCTTTAAAAGAGATCGATAAGCGAGTTTAGATCCTTCTCCATTATAGTTAGTTGGACTACATGGCGTTCCAGAAACAAGATAATTTTCTAGGATGTTTCATTTTCCCGAAGCAGTCATTCTATAGAATTAAATTTTGTTTTTAGGATTACAAGAACATTGTTAAGCAGAAGCCACAAATACAAATTGATCCACTAGTGATAGATGAAGCATGTCTGTGGGGGTTCCTTGATGATGCATGAAAAGGTAACCCTGGAAGATGTTGAGTCGAGTGTTGTTGGGACAAATAAGTGGGCAAAGTTGTCAACTCTAGCAACCCTCATACGAATTGCAATTGGAAAGAATGTTGGTAATCTCTGGGTATATGGAGACTCAAAACCCATTCTTAACTGGTTAAATGGGAATTCTATTCTATAGAATTCGAGGCTTCAAGCTATCATGGATCAAATTTTAGGATTGAAGTCCAAGATTTGGTTGATTTCCTTCTCTCGTATCTTTCAAGACCACAACTCCAAGGCAAACTAACTATCAAAAGAGCGAGTGCATCTAGAGGTTGGGATCATCAAGACTTCAAAAGAAATAGAGGGTGTCTCCATTGATACTCCTCCATTTTACTACATTTGGAGATTTGGTTATTGTATAATTCTATCTCATGATGGTGGTTACTTGTTTATGTAGGATCTTAGCCCTGTTGGGGCTGTATATTTTCCTTCTTTTGTTGTTTTGGGATTAGAGTCTAGTCGAGATGTGCATGGGTTTGTAATGACCAATATTGGCTTGGTTTCAGTGTTGTGTATTGGGGTCTTTTGTAGTTGTTGATTAACTCAATTCTAGTGTTCAAGTCCATGGGGATCAGTATGGCTATATGCTTAAGCATGAATACTGAATGTAACGCAATGCTCATATTCGAATTAATACAATATGATTTTTCTATGGAAAATTATATATGTGTGTGTGTAATTCAAAGAAAAATTATATGTTCATTATTTCAAACAAAAATCAAAATATACAATATTATGTGCCTTTGAGCACTCTAGGGGGCTTTCTATGAGTCTCATAAACTATTCAAAAAAAATATATAATAAAAAAACCAAAATACTTGTCTCCACATTGTCCTCTTATTTCATTCTTCCATTGGATCTATCCCTTGAGGCTTGGTGAGTATTGGATTGTTTCAAAAGCTCATCTACCTTTGTGTTTAGCTCTCTATAAACATGATGAAAGGAAATTCTTATGAATTTTCCTTTTAACTCTCTAATTCTTTCCATTATTGGATACAAAGACAAATTTTGCAAAACAATTTTACACTTTTCCTTTTAACTCTACCCTATTGTTTGTACCTTCCCCCATTGCTACTTTGAAACTAAAGCTATGATTTTCCTTTAGATATAAAACACCTCCAACGCCACACATCCTTGAATCCCTCTGACATGCTCAATCAATATATCCCCAAGCATAAGTTTTATCAATATATCTTGGTTTATCACTAGGGAATATCTTCCTTACCTGGTTTCCATGCCCATCATTATGCACATCTTACTTTGTGACCAGCCTGAATGGGCATCATTTCTTTATTTTCAAAGGTCATCTCGTTTCTAAAGGGCCCATGAGAATATATATGGTATAGCCATGTGTTCTTTTACCACTTGGTCTTTTATCCAATTCTCCATTCCAGTACTAAAGAATTTTCTTGCCGGGTTCCTTTTACATCTATCAATTTTAAAGTGTCCCTCCCAAGCCTCCTTAAGAAAAGGGGACAATGAACTAGGAGGTGATCAAGAGTTTCATCATCACTTTTATAAAGGATGCATTTACCTTGCCCTTGCCAAGTTCTCTTACAATTGTCCATGTCTAATCTTTGTTTGATACCGCTAACCAAAGAAATAGTCTAGTTTTTAGGGGTGCTTTAATTTTCCAAATAGGCTTCCATGACCACCTTTATTCTCCTTCCACCTCTTCCACAAATCTAGCTCGATCACCTAAATCAGTTGTGTACATTCCTGAAGAATTGATCTTTGACCAAATTACTTCATCGTCATCCTCCATAAGCCTTATTACACTTTCTTGTAGCTTATGCACAAATTTGTTCCATTCCATTGCTTCCCCTCCCTGTAGACTCAATCTTTCTACTTCTTTCCAACCTTGATTCCAAATTGAAGACTTCGGCTCCACTACCTCTACCAAACAGTGGGAACCCTATAGCTTTTAAGACTTGATTAGTGGCTCAAATAGCCTATAATTTCTTTTACAACCCACCCACGTGTCCTTTCTTAATCCCCCTCTATCTCCTTTGGCCACTCTCCATGCCAACCAATAACTAATTAGAGGGTAAGCTTTTACTAGAGCTTTCCAAATAATAAAGGCCCCCTTTGTTGATTTAGCTAGATGCCTAATCCACTCTTATAAGGACAAAGGATCAATATACTTCTAACATAACACTTTCTTCCTTAACCCTTCATGATTTAAAAATCAAGTTTGGTCAACTCGAAATCTGATTATCGACCCAAAAGCCAATAATCATTTCCTCATGGAGCACTCCCCCTTCTTCCCTGGAATTTCTAGATGCAAGGTGGATTGACCACGAACCTTGCAACTGGTGACCAGACGAGAGTCCACTAGATTTGATGATCTCTTAGCAATACACCTTGAAACAATCATTTCAAATAGATTGATTTAACCCACTAGGTTATGTGTGTGTGTGTTATCAGAACCAGAAACCGAACAGAAATGGTCGACCCAAAAAATGCAAAACCAATCCGAACTGGAAAAAAACCATCAAAAAAACAATCAACCAAAAACTACATAAAATATTCAAATTTTGAAAACAGACATATATATTCATGTGCATACATCTGAATCCAAACCATTTATACACAAATATGCAAAGTTTCTCATTTATATAGCAAGTGTGCATATAAGCAAAATAGCACCAAGTGCAATCCATCTCTGAACCAAAAAACATCAACAACGAGGTTTTAAATGGCCTCTAGAGTCCAAAAAAATTCATGCGACAACAAATAACTACATATCATCCAGATCATTACATATATTAGGATCTCAATCATCAGTGTCATCCTCTAAGCATTAAAATAAGATAGAAAAAGCTTAACATGTCTAATCAGTGACTTTACTCGAGTGAATGGTAAATTTTACTAGGGTCATGACCAAAGTGTTATGTATAAAGAGCTTGGTCCTCTTGATTAAATGTTAGTTCCATACCCTCATACATGATAGAATCCATTGGAAACGTTGCAATCCAGTCCATCTTGAAATCATGAACATTGTTAAGTCTGTTGAAATTTGAATGGGACCTAAAATTCTACTTTCTCCATATGAAGTCCAGTGAGGTTCGAACCACTCTCGAACATCCTAAAACAATTAATAGTAATGTTAAAATTTTAAGTAAAAGGATGAAAATGAAAGATAAAGGAGGATGTCACTTTTACATATGTGCCACGGGTCGGCTCGGATTTGCCTCCAAACCAATTCAACCGACCGGTATTGTCAAACCAGAACAGTTTTAATAACATTGTGATATATATATATATATAAAGCTTGGTATTTTTTAAATTTTATTTTCCAAAATATTGATTCTATTTTTTTCTATTTTGATTTATAAGCCCACATGAACATTAAACATCTCATGATATCGAATCCACCTCATTCTCGATGTAATATATATATATATATA
>JZKD02S0357226.1:230420-249101 GCA_000966675.3 Picea glauca | reverse complement strand
ATGATTGAACATAGATCCTAGAAAAAATAGGATAATTTATCATCAAATGGATAATTTAATATAGATGCCCAAAAACTAGAAATAAATCAAAGTGGAAGTCCTAAGTTTAACCAAAGAACCCTCATACACTTTCTCAACGAACAAACTTTGGGCAAAGACTGTCAATGGGAGCTAAACTAAAGCTTTATAAAGCGAAGTTCTCTCAAAGGCCTTTAGGAAAAAAAACTTGCCACATTAAGTATTCTAGCACACTTGCAAATTTGGCAATAGACAAAATTATGAAGATTGTCTCTTCATTGACTCTTCTTTACCTTAGGGGGTTCACCTTGGTTTAACCTTTGTTACACAAGTTTTCATAAACAAGAAAAAACTTTTGGGAAACAAAAATGGTCAAGGACCAAGACATAGGAAATGTGGCATTAGCCTCAACAAGAAACTAATTCCTAAAAGGAGAAGATTTAAATATAAAATTAAACATTATATATATATATATATATATATATCAAGAAGTAGGAAATATGGCAATAGCCTCAACAATAAACAAATTCCTAAAAGGAGAATATTTAAATATAAATTATATATATATCTATATTTTTATATATTCAATTCCATACATGTCAAAAAATAATTTCAAAATTGATAAGTTCATATTGCATATTAGCATACAACATAGATGAACATTGCTTAGTATTTCATAATTCATATGAAACAAAATCACAACTTTAGACACAAATAGTAAATAATAAATGATCTCTAAATGAACTGCATGGCTAATCTCAAGTAGTGAACAATATTAGACAATCCATCCCTCATAGAACCAAAATCATCGACAAGTAATCATGCATCATCTACATCAACATCCTCTTAAACTAATGGGTCCCTCAAATAAGTTGGTTTTTTCCACTACGAACTTTGTCCACTGCTATGTATGTAGAGTCTAGACCAAATGTTTTGCTATTTTTGCATTGAGCCTATTCCTCTTCACTGAGTAATAAAGGAATATGTGCTCCAATTCTTCTAACATGTAGAGGAGCTAGCAACTTGAGACAAATCGAATCGTCAAATGTCAAATCTCAATAGTGTGACTTCTATGCAATGTCCATCAAGTAGTTGGTCCTTTCTTTCAAGTATTGTTGCTCAATCCTCTCATGCCAAAGGCGATGCAAATTCATTTCGTATCGTAGAAAAGGAAAGAAACTATGAGCTAATGAGTTTGGCCTCTTTTGGAGGATATATATTTGATAAAACATCCATGTATCCTTCTATTGACACTCCAACATCCATAAGAGTAATCCTACCAAATCTTTTTGCATTACACCTTCGTTTTAAAGCATAAGTTGTGATATTTTCAAAAGAATGTTCAATTGGCTCCAACTCACATGCATAATAGTGTTCACACTAGGCTTTGTGAAGGCATATATGTGAATTATAATCCCTAACACAATCTCCTATTATGCACATATTCTTGAATCATTTCCACCATCAATCATGGAGCCACTCCATCTCTCACGATCATTAGACATAAATGTAGTGTGTATTGTTTCTTTGCATTGAATCATGTGTTCAATTATAATGAAGTAAGATGAATACCTTGTGTCTAATGGATCTAGCAACTCCAACTATACAAGAGACCTATAAATAGTGAGAGGTAGGAAGATTGCAAATATACATTTGCAAGGCACTGGCCTCCATGATTCTTTGAGCAATCCAATCAAATCGTGTCATATCCTTAAATGAATTATTCAATGCATGCACATCACAAGGGTTCCAAAAAAATTGTCACACCAACTCTACACCATCAATCTTGAAGAACAACAAAATGGTGTGACCTATAAATGGCGAGAGGTATGAAGATTACAAATAGACATTTGCAAGGCTCTAGCCTCCAAGATTCTTTGAGCAATCAAATCAACTTTTGGCATACCCTTACATGAATTATTCAATGCATGCAAATCGCAAGGGTTTCAAAACAGCTATCACACCAACTCTACACCATCAATCTTGAAGAACAAAATGTTGCCTCTATAATCACTTGAAATACTTTTAACACTTTACCCACTTCAATAGCCTCTCTAAGGACTTCATATTGGAGAGTTTTCCTTTTATTTCTGTGAGCAATCTATTGGATTGAAAAAGTAAGGACGTTCATAAGAGTCGAGGTTGATGTTTAGCAAAGGATGATGGCTCTTATCTATCCAAACATCCAATATCATAGAACAACAATACTTTTTCCAAGCTTATTGATGCCTAGCCAGGCTTTGATCCTCACTATTAAAGGACTTGCTAATGAATGTGGTTCTCGATTTGTTAATACCTAGTGGTACGTATTCGGAGATTTTTTCCCTCGTCAATCATGGAGCTGCCCCATCTCTCCCACTCATTAGATATAAATGTTGTGTATTTCTTTGCATTGAAGCATGCATTCAATTATAACAAAGTAAGAAGCATACATTGTGTTTGAAGGCTTCAACAACTCTTACTGTACAAGTGGCCTAAACATGGCAAGAGAGGTATGAAGATTACAAATATACATTTGCAAGGACTCGAGATTTGGCCTCCATGATTCTTTGAGAAATCCAATCAATTTTTGCCATATACCTACATGAATTATTCAATGCATGCATAACACAAGGGTTCCAAAACCACTATTGAAACAATTCTACAACATCAATCCTATAGAACAACAAAGTGTTGCATCTGTGACCATTTGAAATACATTTAAAGTTCTAGCCACTTCAGTAGCCTCTCTATGGAGGAAAGATGTCATTTTATTTTCTTGAACAATCTATTGTCTTCAAAAGGTAAGAACCTTCAGCAAAGCTAAGGTAGGATGATGATGCATCATATTTGTCCAACCATCCAACACAATTGAAACAACAATACTATGCCCCATTTTCTTTATGCCTCAGCAAGTTTTGGTCCACTCTAGTCAAGGACTTATTAATCAAAGTGGTTCTTAGCTTGTTAAAACCTAGTAGCTTGAAGCCTTTTGGAGGCCTCTATGATAGCTTTTCCCCATTTTATCATAACAAGATGATCGTACAACATTAAAAGAAATTGTGTTTGCATTCAAAGAATCAGTAATGACATCACCTACTCGCTGACACTTTCGATTGTTGTACATATTCATGAAATTTCTTTTAGTGGCTTTCTTTTTTCACTTTGATTTTTTTTCTTGCCATTGCTTGATGCAACAATGGAAAAGTAGAGTCAATTCTCCTCTTCATCATCAAGCCCAACTTCATCATCGTCTTCATCTCTGGGATTTTTCAAGGGAGGCAAGCTTTCATGTTTCAACCTTCAAATTTCCCAATGTTTGTCTATGGGAATTTTCTCACTAGCTCCACTACCGCGTATTTTTTGAAAGACCAAATACCCTTTCACTCTTGTGCAGCTTCCTTTCAATTCAAGGGTAGTGGAAACTACAAAGGCAATGGGCCCCAATATTCTCAACTCTTTTGGAAACGAAAGTCGCATATTTCATCAACGATGTTCTTGGATACACACAAATGCCTCTACCTTTTATAGTTGGAGCAACTAACACTTTGGAAGGATGTCATATTTGTTCCATTAAGCAATATAACGAGTAATAATTGTAAAACCCACCAAGAAAATATAATTGGTGTTGGATAACAAAACAAAGAGAATCCTTCCACACTAGGAAAGCTCTCTTTTAAAGAAATCCCAAGACAAATTGGTCCCCTTGCTATTAAAAATTTGTTGTTAATGTCTAGAATGAGTAGTGGCTGAAATGAAAATGACCAAATGAAGAGAAAAAAGATCTCCCTTGAGCTTTCATTCTCTCTTTATTTTCCCACTCATTTTCATTTTAATTTGTTGTTAACGTCTAGAATAAGTAGTCGCTGACATGAAAATGGCTAAATGAAGAGAAAAATGATATGCATTGAACCCTTTCTCTCTTTTATTTTCCCACCTAGTTATCATTTTGTGGTTTGAAGGGGCCATCGTTGTGGCCACCAAACCCATCTTTTTGTTTTAGTTCTTTTCTCGTAAAGAACCAAATGAAACCCGTGGGAGGCCAAAAACTTCAAAACTATCAAGAAATATTCAAAACTTCAAAACTTGTAAACCCATCTTTTTGTTTTAGTTTCCACACATGTTCTCAAAAACTATCAAGAAATATTCACAACAATTCTGAACTTTGTAGGAAATGTTTTCATCATTTACAAAATGCATATGTGCTCATTGTCTTAAAAACATCTTGGATACCAAAAGTGCATATTTCTTTGACCTAAGATAGTTTCAAGGTACCCCTAGGTTTGACCCATTTACTTATGCTATTTAAATTTCCAAAATGCTTATGTGCTAGTATAAAAACATTTTGGAAATCACCTAAAGAGGTTGGAACCATTGGCGAGGAGCCAAGAGTTTTTTACCAGTGGCCAAGGTTTAATTCCCGTGAGGGCTTTTCTTGGGCCCATAGGGATACCTTGAGGTAGTGATCGAACATGTTGTTGCACCCAGAGAGATTATATTAAATGATCTCATGATTGTGCACACATAAGTGGATCAAAGCCCACCAGGATGTCCTTCAAAAAAATTTGAAGACAGAGAATGAAGATCGCAGGCGATCTCCTCTACGGCTAGGGTTTAGAATAGCCTTCGTCTGCATCAGAATCATTCTATCGTCGTCTGCATCAAAAGTTTTATTGTCGTTGTGTGTGGTTTGAGTGGGCATTCGTCAAATCTGAGTGGCTCGTGTGAAGGATTTCGCCCTCTCTGTTGAATTTGCAAGCCTCATCGATCAAATCGTCAAAGATGGTTGTTGAAATCAGTGATGATATAGAGGCATTTCGTTCTCTGGTTCAGTCTTTGAACGCTCGGAACAGAAACTCGCCTCAATCTGATCGATTTGTTAAACAATCTGAAGATATTCCGCATCTAAAGTTCTCATGTCGAGAACCTCGAGAATCTACGCTCTTTTGGTGAACACGCTCTAGTGAGCAAGTTTATTGGGCTATGGCCAAGTCCAAAGGCTGTGGAATCCTAGGTGGCGGAGTATTGGTGCACTAAGATCAAAGGTACGATTAGATCTTTTGCAGTAGGTCGAGGTTATTTCATTTTTACTTTTACCGGGCCCATATGTTATGGGTTCTAGGGGAATGTTTCTCTCCCCATGGTCTTTAGACTTCAATCCAAAAGACAAAATCTCTACAACCCCAGTGTGGGTAAGGTGTTGATTTTTCTAGTGCAACAAGAGATGTGAATTACTTGAGTTACAAATGAGCCAAATTGGCTCCTTATTTATATTAAACTGGCCTCACCAATAGACACAACTTTTCGCTTTTAACTTTTCACTTTTCACATTATGAAGACCGACCATAGTTACAAAATTCAACTCTCCCTCTTAACTAGGAAGGTATTCATAACAACCAGCTAAATGTACTGAAGTTGAAAAAAAATCTATCTATGAAAAGGTCATATCAAAAATATCATCATCATCATCTACAACATCAACAGCAACATGTCATATGACACATCATATGGCATCAACTCTTTGGGCCATACTTCATCTGAATAATCAGGCACGATGCTTGAATAAGTCAAGTGTTGAAACCTGTGCACTCAACTGAGTGTCCCGCAGTTGTCACGCACTCAACGGAGTGTCACGTGACTACAAGGACCATTCTTCCCGATTAGGTCGCCATTTGTGCCACAGGAAGACTATCAGTCCTTCCAAATGTTGAAAGCCACGCCATGGGCTACAGGGACCATTCTTCTAATCAGGTCACTACATGTGTCATAAAAGAATGTCAGTCCCAGACCTTTTTCTCTAATCATGTCACCATATGTGCCATAGAGAAAATATCAGTCCTGTACCAACCTCCCTAATCAAGTCTCCATCTATGCCATAGGGGGCAAACTATTCATCCTGATCAGGTCACCATTTGTGTCACAAGAGAATGTCAGTCCTAGACCATTTTCCGTAGAAAATTTCAGTCCATGATATATCAGTAATATGTCCAACCTAGACCATTCTCCACATGGAGGATGTCAGTCTAGCAGCACACTGACTATCCACAATGCTAGAATATCAGCACTCCCTCTCAACTAAATGGAGTAACCTCCACAAGCCCCAGCTTGTCCCTGAAGTATACAAACTTCCCTTTGGACAAGGGCTTCATTAGAATATATGTGATCTTCTCATCGGTGGAGATGTATTGGAGCTTCACTTCTTCCTTCTGGACCTTATCACGGATGTAGTAGTACTTGATCTCAATGTGCTTCGACTTGTCATGGAACACGAGGTTCTCTAAAAGCTTCACACCTGTTTATCAAACATTGGAGATGTCTCTCTCCCACCTGAACCGAGGGGAAACTCCCTTTGCAGCTCTCCCTCTGAGCCAACTGACTCTCTGCAGCTCTCCCTCTGAACCAACTGACTCTCCCTCCGTAGAATCTTCTTCTCTTTTAAGAAAGGTTGTCTAGAGGAAAGTTTCTCTCACAGCTAGCAAAACATCAACACTCCCTCTTAGCTAGAGAGGTATCTTTCCACGATGTCTTCATTTAGTAGTCCATGGACTACTCTGCAATCAACTAGTACCACACAACTACTACCATGCCATCGGTAGCTCAAATCATTTGTCACAGTCTCTGCGATCAAGCAGCACACAGCTGCTCCAAATTGATCCAATAGTCTCCATGGCAATCAGCTAGTATCACACAACTACTACAATGCCATCCAATAGAACATGATTCTGCCAAGCCATAGTAGTACACAACTATTGTCCAGTGACACACAATCGTCGCTAGTGGTACACAACAATCGTAGTAGCACACAGCTACTGTATAGAGACACACAGTCTCTGCTAGTGGTAGACAACAACCATAGTAGAAAACAGCTATTGTCCAGAGACACACAATCTCCGCCATAGTCTTACGACTACGCTTGTGATGTTTCTCCTCTCTTAGGATCTGCCAGTGCATTACCCCCTCAATCACCTCACATGACTGATCTAGGGAACCCTTGGCAAGAGGGGTTGGCCAGTTGTAAGAGAAACAACACACCTCCCTCTATCACTGAAGCAAACCCTGCTTGTCCAGTTTGCCTCACTGGATGCTACCTCTTTTTGGGAGAACCCTGTTGCCACGAACCTTCTTCTCACGAATTTCTTGCAATTTTCAGAGAATCAACTCCTCATCTTCATCAAGGGCACCCATCTTTAAATAGGCTTTCAAACTTTTACAAAGTTACTGTCAAATAGCTAGTCGATCTTCAACTAGGTCAAACGATACAAGTCAAAGCTTTAATACACCAGCAAACAATAAATCTCAAGGATATAGGTCCTTTGTCTTAATCTAGCTCCAAATAGAAATGTAGCTTCCAGCCAAAACACCAATAAATATGCATCAATCGACTTATGCAAAGTCGAGTCATCTATTATTCACTCAATACAAACTTATAAAGACGTGAAATTTACAGGCCATTCGATGTTATTAATGCAATTTACAGGCCATTCGATGTTATTAATTCCAACTAGTCGATATCATTGTCGACAAGCCTTTCGTCGACCGTTCTCAGCTTCAGTCAAATCCTTCCATCTCATTTGCCTCAAGCTACTCACCCCACCTTGACTCGGCCTTTTGTGCGCCCACATCACTCTTGCCTTACAGATTACGCAACAATCCATCTTCTGTTGTTATTATTTATTCCGACCATTAGCACTCCACTAGCGCACCTCCTCCATTGCTCATAATTTAATTTCCGAACGTTCACCACATCATGTACATCCTATTTGCAAACTTATATAGTATGGATCCCGACCATAATGAATTATACCAATATCACATTGTTGAGCTTCACATCGTATTTTCATAAACTCCTCATATAAGACAAGGGTTTTCCCATGTCGATCATTGTCTTTCTCGTTGAGGTCCGAGTTCACCTTGACAGCAGATCTCTGTGTCATTATTTTGGTGAGCACCTATGGCTTATGGTTAGCAGTGAATGCATTCCCGTTAAATTTTATGATGGTCGGCCCAAATAGTCTTCAAACCCTGATGCACAAATTGATGCATTCAGACTAATATAGAGTCACTCATCATTCCCTGGGAATGTCAGCCTCTGTGATCTGGGAAAGCAGTGGTATCTCCACTTAATTTCGTTCATATTCCAAATCTCACCAGAGAACGATAAACATTGTGCCCACCTCTAATGGCATACTCGATATGCTCTAACATGGTGGATCTAGCTCTTCAACCTTTGTCCTATGGGTGCATTTTATTTTCACAATGGCATTTGACCGTAGCAACTCCCATGGAAAATCTCCTTCACTCTACACTTTTCAACTAAATGACATATCCTATATCAAAACCATTGAGTACTGGCACATCATCGATCTCTAATTGTAGTAGGACAAATCCAACACCAAGATCACGAGATCATATTCTAGTCGACCTCTTTTATTCTACTGCATTTTGAACTCAACTCAAGTCAGTCTCCATCCCACCCAAATCAACACAACTCAACCTCTTGTTTCACATCTGCAACCTCTTTGAATGGCAGTGGCTAGGGTTTGCCTTCGACGCGACAACTTTCTCAACTTACAGATCCACTCCATGTGTGGCCATGAGCATCACGTCCAGGCATTATCTACCCTAACTCAACGACATTCCTCCTTTCATTTAGACGGTGGCTCCTCTTCTAAGCCCTTAGCCTTACATCCATCGTTCTCCAAAAAGTGTTGGAGTGTTGATGGGAATGTTTCACATGGTTTTTGATTTCCCTCTATGGCTTTGCTCCTCGGCCTTTGAAATGGGCTTCTTCTCTACATGAGAAACGCTTAGGCCACTCTCGCTAAAGAGTCGAGGCCAACCAAGCAAATAAGAGAGTGAACCCAACCCGTATTATGTAACGCTTGCCTCTGACACCAATCTGCATTCAGGTCAAGCCGCAGTCCCCATTCCACCGRGCATTCCCCAACATTCCTAGTAGGCTTTCGCCAGTCCGTTCAATCCTCTTTCTGTATGCTTTTCGTTCAATACGCATTCCCCACTCTGCCTTCAGTTCAATCCGCAACTGCCAACATATTCTACAATAAAGGCGTTCCTACCAAACACTGCCACATCTTATGGGAGAGACTTTGATTTAGTGGATTTTTTCAACTGAGAAGCAGCGACCAAAGGCAACTTATGAGTCTTATGAAAAGGGTGCTACCAACTGCCACATATCCCAATAAAAGTGTTCCCACCAAAGACACATCTTACAGAATAGGATCGTCGGATCAGAACTGCCCTATGGATTTACTAGTGCCAGAATATTGAAATTGGAAGAGGGCTTGGGCACTTAGAGCATTGATATTCCCTTTAACACTCTACATGATGAATGAATGGTAGTGTGACCTATACCAACAACCTGTAGTGTTCACCATCCTTTCAATACCGGCTCACAGACCTTAGTGATTGTATGCGCTTCGAAACCACTTGCTGGAGTAATGCTCGGGTGACAGAAAAAACCACGACCATCAATGGATCGATTACAGAAAACACCACGCACGGGTAGATCGATTACAAAACCCGCCCTTTGTTTCTTCTTATTGAGCAAAGCACCCCACCTCATCTTCAGTGTAATATGCAAAGGGACCTTTTCTTCAGAAACTTTTTCTTATAGATATTAGTCAGACCCACCTTCTCTTTTGTGTTTAGATTCTTGACCACCTAACCCTTTTTCTAGTATAGGACGGGACTTGATCGTCATGCATCAGTGTCGATCTACACTACCATCCTCGTAGCTTCTGAACACCAGCCCTCCAATCTCCAAGAAGGTGCCTTTTTGCAAATTCTCAAATAAATTTCAAAAACAGAATTGAATTAAGAAAAACATCTAAGCCAGTTGCAACAAATTCCCATAGACAACCGCATAGCCGACTGTGGTTGAATTATTATTGTTGTTATTGATGGCGATGGTGATTGTGGCGCCTCCGTATTGAACCCTGATCGCCACCCTCAATATTCACTCCTTTTCCGTTGCAGTCATTCGTCGTCAAAGAGTGACCTCGTCGATTTCCCAAGTTCCAAGGAATGGAAAATTCATCAAAGTTTCAAAAGCTGAGATCGATATTCCAAAGTTGGGAAGGACAAGTTAGACTCTGAAGTCTAATCTCGAAGATCGAAGATCGTCCACGCTAATAATTGAAGGAATATGCTTCTGTGTCACAAAACGCAAGCTAGCTCTCTCATTTTCCTGGGCCCTCCCTTGAGGGAGTCAAGCCTAGTCACGCTCTGATACCATGTTGATTTTTCTAGTGCAACAAGAGATGCGAAATACTTGAGTTACAAATGAGCCAAACAAGCTCCTTATTTGTATTAAATTGGCCTCCCCAACAGATACGACTTTTCACTTTTCACTTTTCCCCTAATTTTTTGGAGAGAACTATCTTAGAGCCATCAGGAATAAATTGGGCAAAGCCAAAAGGAAACATATATTGTTGTGCGAGAATTTGTGTGGAAGTGGATTTGGAGAAGGGTCTACCAGAGGTAGTGCAAATCAAAATCAATGAGTAGAGTTTCCGCAACCTCTCGACTACGAGCAAATTTCGTTCAAGTGCCACACTTGTCATGATCTTGGGCATTTTGCCAAAAATTGCACAAAATCACAGCAATCACATCCCTTCCAATAGAAGAACATGAGTTTAAAACAATCACAGCAAACGTAGGAAACCACAGCGTAAGGGGTCGCACAAGCCAAAAAAACCTCAAGGGAGTTTGCAAACCCCTTTCGACCCTTCTAAACCCTTTTCCTTTGTTGATGCTTTAAAAAACTCTACACCAAACCCCCCCCATCTTACAAGGGGAAGGAGGCCCAAAAAAGACCAGATAGCTCATGTAGGGGAGTTTGCAAACCCCTTCCGACCATTTTCCTTTGTTGATGCTTTAAAAAACTCTGCACCAAACTCCCCCCCATCTTACAAGGGGAAGGAGGCCCAAAAAGGACCAGATAGCTCATGTAGCAAGAAAGAATAATAGCTCAGAAAGTGAGGCATTTGCACCTTATGGTCCCCATTGGCAAATAAGAGGGGACAAATAAAACTTCAAATAAAAATGTTTTGTTTCTGTATAGTCCTTTGTAATCAGTTTGTCAGAATCTATTCCTATACTCGGGGATTTGGCATCAAAAATACAAAAGTTTATGATTACGCTTCCATCTGTAAAGGAAGGTCGAAGACCATCAAAATATTTGCACTCTTCAACAAGATGTTCTTTATCCTCTTGAAACCCATGTACCTTCTTCTTGTTCTAGCTATGTTGCAGCATTTTTTTTTAATACAAACCTATCCGTTTTTGTTATAAAAAAAACATTATGGAAATCAAATGTGCATATTTCGTTGAACTAAAATGGTTTCAAGGTATCATTGGGTTTAACCCATTTTCTTATGCTTTGTGTCATTTCATGTTGCTACATTGTAATCATCTCTCTCCTTTTAGGGAATATGTTTTTGTCATTTACAAAATGCTTGTGTTCATGGTCTTAAAAACATTTTGGAAATCACAAGTGCATATTTCTTTGACCTAAAATGGTTTCAAGGTATCGCTAGGTTTAACCTATTTACTTATGTTTTGTGTCATTTCCAAAATGCTTATGTGCTCATGGTCTTAAAAGCATTTTGGAAATCAAAAGTGCATATTTCATTGACCTAAAATGGTTTCAAGGTATCATTGGGTTTAACCCATTTTCTTATGCTTTGTGTCATTTTATGTTGCTACGTTGTACTCGTTTCTCTCCTCTTAGGGGATGTTAAATATTTTGGAAATGAAAAGTGCATAGTTCTTTGAATTAAAACAGTTTCAGGTATCGCTAGGTTTAACCCATTTGCTTATGTTTTGTGTCATTTATGTTGCTACATTGTACTCATTTATATCCTTTTGGGCAGTGCTTTAGCCATACCTCTTTTACAAATATAAATGCTTCATGTACTTTCTGGTCCATTTGACATGTTTTTGTCTTTTGCGAACATTAATATAACTTTCATTTCATTTTTCCAATTATATGGAGGATTGGAGTAGCCAAACCATGCAGTGAATCATTTCAATGATGATTTGAGAAATCTAATCAACAACGATCTCAATATCCCAAACCACACTTCACATAACAACATTAATAATGAATCAGTTTTGGTAGTAGTTGAAATCTCATCCACTAGATAACCTTTTTGAAACATTCCTCTCCCCTTTTATGGGTAATTATTCAAGTTAAAAATTATTTTGGTCCTCACTGTTGTCTAAGTTGAAGATGGTCGTAGAATTGGTTTTTCTTCCTTTCTTTTTCTTTCTCTAAAATTATCCCCCTTGCATATTTTGTAGACTTGGTCTCACTCAAGCTTGCCCCTAATGCTCGAATCCAACTTGAGACTTCCCCCCGATTGTTTGCTAACTATCTGCATCCTCTACAAACTCTTTTGTTTGTCACTTATTTTTCCCTTGAAGTGAAGGCAAGGGAAAGAATATAGAGAGTAAATTGTGACAAGTGTGAATCTAAAGAGGAAATTCCCATTGAAAACTAATCACTTGTTCAACTTAAATTTAAAATCATTCAAAGGTGGAAAAAGGCGTGTCATAAGACACATGAATGCGTAAATTGGCCCTCAAAACTAGAGGAAAACATGTTTGGACTAGTTATAAGAATGGACATCCTTACTAAATATATATTAATTGGCTTTCAAAGTAGCATGGGAAGATATATTGAAGAAAGAAGTAAATTAATGGAAGAAGGAATCCTATCTAACCTTGAGCTAAGGATTTCTCTAACCATAAAATTCATTAAATATTTGCATACTCCTAGCAACTAAACTCTAAATCGAACTATAAAGATCGATGTGTGTTAGCTCCAATGACTTGCTTGCCTTCCACGCACCACCTTTTGCAATTTTTTGTTTTTTGTTTACCTAAGATTCAAGCGTCACAAACCCATGTTTCTTGTTGGATAAAAGGTAGACCATTAACCAAATTTAATTTCTTTATAAGTACATCGCTTGTGTAATTAACATAACAAAGCATTTCATACCAAGTACGGTTAATCAATATCATAGCTACAGGAGGATATTGTCTTGTAGTTGTAGTTATAAACCTACATAGAACATAATCCTCACCACCTTTTGCAACGACTTTATAATGATCAAATTCTATTTTGTACTTTGTGGAACACTTTTTTTGCAGCTTGTCTAAAATAGAGTAAAGAATTCTTAAATCATGAAACATATAACACATCATATACCTCTTTAACATTGCCATTGGCACCTTCAAGGGCATTTTCCTTTATTCATTCACCATGTGTATTCAACACATCATATACCTCTTTAACACTACCATTTGGCAACTCTGCATGGGCACCTTCCCTTGTTCAAGCACCACGTGTATTCAACACATTATATACCTTAACTTTCACCATAATCCCAGGTGGCTATCCATTCTTTTTAATAAGACATGCCTTGCAGAACTTGTGTCATTGTACCATGCCTATAAATTTACGATCTTAAAGCAAAACACTTAAATTCCCTCTTTCAACAACATTAACTTTTCTGCAACATAAATTATAAGAATGCCTTTATTTGGATAAATTACATTTCCTTTTTCTACAATCTATTTCAAAATGACCAATCAAACCATTATAATAATACTTGCTTTAATTGTTCGAGTTGAAGTTACCTTAACATGATTCATGTCTCAAAATTACCATGCCTTTGACTCTTACTTCTATCTCCTCATTCGCAAAAGGTTTTGTTTACTTTTTCCCTTCTACTCTATTGCAAAGACATGCTCAAAATTCCCATTATCATTGTAGAGTCTTTATCCTTCAACCATCGTCAAGTTATACAATGAATTCTTCAAGCAATGGACATTGAAAACACTAAAAATCTCACACAAGGACTTCAATATGTTTTGTGCATTCCTTGATCTATTTGCGTCATTGATATATGAAATGACCTCCTCTAGCACAGACATCCCAATGATTTCCATTGATTCCTTCTCCTTATCAAATGCCTCTCATTCTTTTGTGCTTTATATGCATCTAAGTTCTTTTCCACGTGCAATGACCCATAGTCATTTGACAACTAGAATAACTTGTATTATAAAGCTCTCGACAATGTAAATTTTTTCCATTTAGCTTACTAACGTCGAGAAAGTAATCGCTTAAGCATCCTGCGATTACAAAATAGTTTTACAATTATGCCATAGAAACCTTAAGATAAAAACATGCCTTAGGAAACCCCTTTTAGAAAGAAAGCTCTTTCCACACTTTCTTCAACCTTAAAAAGCAAGGTCATATCAAGTTTAGCACATGCAATAGAATATACTATAAATTTAATAATCTTTTGAACTCCCTTTTAATCCCTTTAGCACCTTGGTTGAACTCGTTCAATTGATTGTATTTCTCTATCAAATCAAACAATTTAGACACCATCAAAGGCTGTAAAACAAGAGTTGTGTCCTAGTTTCATATCTCCCTATACAATAGTATCTATAATCTTCATTAGGCATTAGTGATTTTTGTTAATTACAAACTACTTGACATTTCTTGGCATCTTTACTTTTGATAGTTTTCCCACTTCAAAGGGTGGCCATTTCTCCATCTTTCCCTTCACAAGGTTCCCTTTCTCTTTGTTGTCTAGTGTCTAAATCTTTAGCAATTTCACTTTGATGGAACAAAGTTTCTTAACGATATATTTGGTCGACAAGGCTTGCAAAGATTAAGCAAATTGTCTAAGAAGCAAAAGTTTGTCGACTAATGATGACATTTAAGGTCAATGACATGAAGGATTTAAAGTAACAAGGATGGATTTCATAAAGATCCCAGTGTTACAAAACTCAAAGAGGCAAAAGAGTAAGACTTGTACTTGCACTCATAAAAAACCAAAAAAAATTGACTAATACAAAAACAACTACACAAATTTTAAGGATAGAAGCGCTAAGCAAAAAATCATTGAAAAAATCTGAAGCATAAATTAGCAAAAATCACCAAATTTTGAGTTATGTAATGAGGGTTGTCGAGTTTATCATATGCCTAAAAACTCGCAAGTATGTAAAAAACTCACATAGCACTCGCAAGAAAAACTTTGACTTGCCAGCACTCACATGTCTAAGTGTGAAACTAGCCATTGGCAATTCGAATGCAATAATGGCAAGTTTGACTCACCTCTTCATTGACTCAAGCAAAGTTTGACTTGCAAGTCTAGGTCAAACTTGTTGAGTTTTGGTGTACCTCGGGAAGTGGTTCCCTTGTGGTTTTGAAATTTAAGTCAAAAGTGAAATTTGGTCAGTTTAGCCTAAAGTGACTATTAATTCACTTTGTGGGTGAATTAGGAGACATAAAGTGAACTTAGGGAACTTAACCCAAAGTGGGTTTTGAGTTGAGATTATTGTGGGATGATCTCAAACATTGACTTGGGATGGCTTGGGATGATCCTAGCCATCCACATTTAGGTTTCCTTGTGGATTGCTCATCAAGGAGGGCGCAAGGGGCAAAGAGAGGCTCATTCACTCATTTGTTCACTAGGACAGTTAGAGAGGAGAAATGGAGATGGGAATGGAGGCATTGAGAGAGGGAAGCTTGGGCGCCTACATCCATGGAGGAGCTAGGGAAGCTTGGACCCTCATTTATTTATGGTGATCAGTCTTGCTTGGAGGAGGGCACACATCTAACAGGTACTAGGAGGCCTTGTCAGATCTCAGATCTGTCTGGTTCATGTCGGAGGAGAGGCACAACAAGTTGGTTGTGTGGAAGGGATTCTTCATTGGGCCACGGAGCTTGGGCACTTCAGTTCAGTGGATAGAGCAACAAGGAGAGAGGGGCACACTTTCCTAGGCGCATTCATCTTGGAACCTGTGCTACAAGCTTGAGAGGGGCTTGCTATCATACCAGGTTTTCTTGTATTGTATTCCTTGTTGTATTCATTGTTTGAGATCATCATTATATATACTTTCATTCCACATTGGTTTTCCCCGAGGGGGTTTATCCAGGGTCATGTTGACCAAAAATACCTGTCCTATTTTAATGCATGAGAGTGTAGATCAGCTTATTTGTGTTGTAAAGATCTAGAGGAGTGTTGCTTGTTTTGAGACATATTGCATGTGCTAACCACCAATTCAAAAACACTTGTAAGGGCACCTCAAAGAACACTTGACCAATAAAAATTATGGGCAGAAAGTTACTAAACTGTTTGCTGTCCTAAAACGCAGCAAAGGACAGTTTTGGAGATTGAAACTTAGAGCTCATAACAGGCTAGGACAGACCTGTTTGAGCAGCCTCATAGTACTCGCAAGTCAAATTTTGACTTACCAACACTCACATGTCAAAGTGTGAAACTAGCCATTGGCAATTCAAATGCAATAATGGCAAGTTTGACTCACCTCCTCATTGACTCAAGCAAAGTTTGACTTGCAAGTCTAGGTCAAACTTAGTAGTTCTAATAATACTAGAAGACCCAACCCTTGGTAGTTCTAATAATACTAGAAGACCCTCACTAAGATTACACCATGTATGGAATTCAAAAATCAAGTTGTAAGCAATAAAACACTTCAAAGATTGACATTTTTTGTTAGTTTCCTCTATATTATGATAGGGAAATATTAAGATGGGCCCAAGATGATGTAAGATGAGAGAGCCTAAAACAAGAATCTTGATGTACCAAGGAGAAAGACAAGACGAACTTGCACATTAAAACAAAACACAATATTCGTTCACACAATTAGCCAATAAATATGCCTTTAAAAGTTTTGAATAATCTTGTGGACTCATGTCCTCCATTCCCTCCATATGAGTAGCAATGAACTTCATCGAATAGAAATCACGTGAGCAAGGTCAATTAGTACACATAATTGATTGAATATGTAGTCTTACCCAACTTATAAATAAACGCCAATTGCTACAAACTTATGATAATTAGTACAAAATATGTTTCTACGAAAAAGTATTTCCAATCCTCTTAATGTCTACATCCAACATCAATATGCTAACAAGTGAACTATGTAGCTCTTGGGCAAGATAGTGGGGAAAATTGGGGGTTGTCATTTCATGATATTCCTCTTCATAAGCTTAAGCAATGCTAGAATTATGAACCATAGAACCGACCTCGTCTATGAAAGACAAGAAAGCATTAGTTTTGCTTGCTTCCTCTTCATAAGCATAAGTAGTGTGTGAATTATGAGCCATGGATCCTACTTCTTCTATAAATAACAAAAAAACACTCTTTTCAAACCAAAGTGTTTTTAGAAGAAAGTTCATAAATAAAGAGATAACAAGAAGCAAGTAAACAATGCTTGATTCCTTCAATGATGAAGTCGCACAGTAGTTTGGAGTGTTGGAACCTTCTCTATATACTAGTGTTCATCCATCTTAACCCCAAATCTATCAAGCATCGAGAGGAATCAAATCACTTGAGGTGCAAATATTTTATCATTTAAAATGGATCTAGGATGATAACAATGCATAGAACTGAGAACTTAAGAACCCAAAACTTATGGAGATATAAATATACAGAAATAACTTTTTTATTATTGTAGAAATAGTATCTCCTTTTTATATGATAGTATTTCTATATTAGCCCTAGGGGTTAGCTCAAGCGATCATGAGCCAAACATTAGATATCCCCTCCAAGTTAGAGAGGTCATGGGTTCAACTCTCTTGATCCCCTCAGAGTAAGCCACTTGGAACTTGGGCACTGACAATTCACCCTTGTTACCACCTGCTGACAATAGTGAAGGCTTCAGAGGTTCCTATGCATAGTTATATGGAACCTTTGGTTATAATGAAGAATTATGAGCCAAGAAACCTGCCTTGTCTATAAAGATGAGCATTCATCATGCTTGCTTTCTTTTCATCATTAGTATAAGTAGAGCTAGAATTATGAGCCATGGAGTTACTTTGTCTATGAATGGCAAAAGCATTATTTTCAAACCAAAGTGTTTTTAGATAGAAGTTCTATAAATAAAGAGATAAGAAGCAAATGAACAACATTGTAATCTTTGGATGATGAGATTTATATAATCATTTATGATTCAAGAAGAGCATATCAATTTCTAGATCATGTGGATGACACATTCTTACCATTCTTGAAGAGCATGCTTCCTGGGATAATACTATGTAGTGTCTCTGGACTTTTTGCACCGCATCCAATTCCATCATTCAATCTGCTAGTCCCCCAATGTTATAGACAAAGACCGCATTAGTTCCCTAGCTAGCTGGATGACCAAAGTTGGTCTTGAATTTGGTCAAGCCAAATTTTCAAACTCCTTCGTATATCCTTTGATTTTGTAGCCTCTCCTAAAGAAACTCTGGGAAGTGGTGGTCCAAAATGTTGAAAAGAAAATTGAGGAATGGCCTACTAAACCTTTAACCTGAGAAACTAAGTTTCATATCTAGGTTCTACATTGAAGTGCTTGCAACAACTCATGTCTACTCGTGAGTGCTTTACCAAAACTAGAAAAGGCCTCAAGGAGTTTCCTTTGGGAAAAGAATTCTAGAGACAAAAGCTTTCATTGGGTCAACTATAGTTGTATTTCACCCCAAGAATTAGGGAGGTTTGAGAATCGTACAAACCTACAATAAAGGCCCAAGCACTATCTACTAAAAGGATAATTATGTGTGTAATCCATGGAAAACGTCCTCAAGGAAACCCTCCAAGCACTTCCTCACATTCCATGAATAGTGCCCGAGGCTAGTGTCAC